>JBBPBX010003372.1:0-53742 GCA_038048925.1 Garcialebias charrua
GCATTCATTTTTCTCATTTTAATCATTACTTTACCCCTTTTTGCTAAATTATTTAACCCATTCACATTCAAAGACACTATTGTTACATTGTTCATCCTTTAAATCTAATTTCAGTCCCTTTTTTGACATCCTGCAACTGTAGGAAAAAAAATAATAATACTAAATAAATAAAAAAATAAAAAATAAAAAACACTAACAACACCATTAACAAAAAATGCCTTAACATTGAACATAAAGTCTAAAAAAGCTAAGTCTGGTCCTCTGGACATTCAAAAAATAAGTTAGGAGTCATCAGGACTCTGTATCACAGAGCAGACAGCGTCCCCACTAACTTAGGAGCCAGACAGAAGGAGAAATCACACACAAAACAGGCTCTAGGGAAATGTGGATATCCTAACTGGGCCTTCCTGAAAGCAGAGAAGAAACCCAAACAGGACTCCAGCCAGCCATCAGGTGAAAAGAAGGAACCCAGACCCAGACCAGTGGTCATTCCGTATGTTGCGGGAGTTTCAGAGACATTGAGACGTTTATTCTCTAAACACAACGTCCCAGTGGCTTTTAAACCCCAAAATACATTACGGCAAAGACTGGTTCATCCCAAAGATCCAGTCCCCCGGCACAAACAGAGTAATATTGTGTATGCTGTTCAGTGTCAGGAGGGCTGTGATCAGTCTTATATCGGGGAAACTAAACAGCCACTGGCCAAAAGGATGGCCCAGCACAGAAGATCAACATCATCAGGTCAGGACTCTGCAGTCTACACTCATCTCCACGCCAGCGGTCACTCTTTCAAGGATGAAGATGTTCACATCCTTGATAGAGAGGAACGATGGTTTGAGAGAGGAGTAAAGGAGGCCATCTTTGTGAAAAGAAACCGTCCATCATTAAACAGGGGTGGAGGCCTCCGGGTTCAACTGTCCCCCTCTTACAATGCTGTTATTGCTAGTATCACTCAGCCCTCTGTGAATAGCAAACAACCATCAGGGTGCTAATGATCCATTGTTAGGCTGATGGCCCTCCTTGATCATGTGAGCAGCTGGTTTCAGGCTGTCATCAGCCAACTGGTTGTGCAACACTGTGGGAGGGTGCTATTTATAAGACTGAGCTGAACACAGCAACTCAGACTGAGGAAGTCTTTCGGACGAAAGACGAAACGTTTCTACATTTTTTTTTTGCTTTGTTTTGTTTTATTTTTTGAATGTCCAGAGGACCAGACTTAGCTTTTTTAGATTTTTCTACCTGGATTATTGAGCATGCATCAGAGTATATTGAACATAAAGGCTCTGTGAAACGTTTTTGTTCCCCACTTCATTTTACTGAATGGGATGAGGGGTATGTCCCTTGTACAGCAGGGGCCCCTGTGAGATCCAGTCTGACTGTAGTCTATTCACTATAGGCAGAACGCCTGCACCGATCAATAAATAACTTTACATAGAAGACAGATCAAAGAGGAAGTCCAACTTATCTGATTTCTTGCTTCTGCAGTATTCTTTGTAGATTCTGCTCCTCTGGATTTATTTTGCTCTCTTTTCCTTCCGCTGCCAAGCTGAGGCTCCTCTCAGCTGCTCCTCCTGCTGCGCCGCGTCTCTGCTCCCCTCTGGCACCTCCACCTGCATCCCTCTCCGTCTCAGCTCCTCCGCCGCTGCATGCGCGCTCTCGTAGGTCCTGCTGCCTCCTTCCCAATGGATGCGGATTTTAGTCAGTGGAGTTTGGAATCGGATCCCGCGTTCTTTCAGAACTTTTTTGATGTTTATATATTCTTTCCTCTTTCGGACCACGTCCGCAGCGTAGTCATGGTCAAAGAACAGCTGACTGTCCTGGTACTTCACTTTTTTCTTCCACGCTTCCTTCAGCACCATCTCTTTGGTTGTGTATTGAAGAAAGTTCACCACCACAGACCTTGGGGGTTTATCAGCAGCCGGTTTGGATGATAAAGCTCTGTGCGCACGCTGGATATTGAGCGCAGAATCAGGTGGGAGTGACAGCGCAGTTTTTAACAGCTGTTCAAAAAACTGCGGTCCTGGGCCCGTCTCTGCACCTTCCTTCACACCAAAAATACGTATATTATTCCTACGGCTTCTACCTTCCAAGTCATTCAATTTTGCTTGCAGTAGCTGTTGTTGTTGAAGTGATTGAATTAATGAATCTTTTGCAGCCTCGTTCCACTTCTCCATTTCAGCGATTCTCTGCTCCGATTCTTCCAGTCTTGCTGCGTGGTTCGCTACCACGCCCTTTAATTCAGAGAGCTTTAAATTTATACTTTCTTTAAGGCCTCCAATTTCTTCCTTCATTTCTTTCTTTATGTCGCATTTAAATGCAGCAAAGTTACTTTTGAATTCACTCTTGAAGGATTTAATTTCCTCAAGAATGTCCCGAAGGCAGAGGCCTGTGGCACCTGTCGTTTCTTCCTCCACCTGACGCTCCTGCAGGCTTCCCTCGGCCACAGACATCTCACCTCGGCCCAGAGTCTGCTTGGATTTTGTTGTGAATTCTTCAATGTTACTTTGTCTTCTTGTTCTTCTCCCACCTTTCATTACACTCCTGTTATGATTTGCTCTACATTTAATTATATTGTGGTTTTTTTTATCGAGTGTTGATCAGGAGCTCTTGTCTTAAGCTGTCATCCTGTTGGCATCCCAAACCAGAAGCCCTCCGATTTTATTGATTTTAAATCAGTCCAGCCTCCATCAGCAGAGAGGTGAGCTGTCTCTAAATGTTGTAACTGTGTCAAATGGAACTGAGTCAGTCTGAAATGTTTTCATTCCAACATGTGTTTCATGTGAGCTCAGCTCTTTTCACACTTTTCTATGTTCACATGTGAAGTGGTGTGTGTTGGATGTTTTCTCCAAACTCAGCAGTCAAAGTGAAAGAATGGATGTTGTAGGAGGAGTTTCTGAGTGTCTGTAGGTCACCAGGTGGTCCAACAGGTGTCACCTTTGACCTTTGCTTCAAACACGGTGTAGGTAGGAACTTCCACTCAGGTGGCAGGTGTTGCTGGATGGATAAGGACAAAGAGTTTCTGGATCCTGACTCCACATGGACCTTTAGCTGGTGTTTGTCTCTGTGTGGACAGACAGAAGTGGAGCTAATTCTTCATGATTCCTCTACAGAGTGGACCAGCAGAGCTCAGAGGTTCCCAGTGCTCAGTCTGACCAGAAACATCAAACACAGCTGGACTCCATATTTATGGTGCGTTCATGTACAACACGTACTTTTCCATGTGTTGTGTTCACTGTCATCTCCATGTAGAATTTTGTAGACCAATGCACTGTCAGTCTGTCCAACACGTAGACCAGTGGACTGTGAGTCTGTCCAACACATTGACCATTAGACTGTCAGTCTGTCCATTACATTGACCATTAGACTGTCAGTCTGTCCAACACATTGACCAGTGGACTGTCAGTCTGTCCAACACATTGACCAGTGGACTGTTAGTCTGTCCAACATGTTGACCAATGGACTGTCAGTCTGTCCAACATGTTGACCAATGGACTGTAAGTCTGTCCAACACGTAGACCAGTGGACTGTCAGTCTGACCAACATGTTTAATGTTTTAGTTTTAGTTTTAGAGTTGGTGTAAATTTTCATAATCTTATACCACTATGCAAAAAAAAAAACTCAGGACAGTGTTAGTTTTACTATTTTATGCTTATGTCTATTATTATATGTTTCAGTGTTTCAATGTTTAGATGTTTCAATGTTTAGATGTTTACTGTTGCAACGAGGGACTGAGAGAAACGCAATTTCGGCCCTGTGTAAGTCCTGTACAGTACATATTGCAGATCTGACAATAAAGTTGACTTTGACTTTGACTTTGACCAATGGACCTTCAGTCTGTCCAACACGTAGACCATTGGACAGTCAGTCTGTCCAACATATAGACCAGTGGACGGTCAGTCCATCCAAAATATAGACCAGTGGACTGTAACTCTGTCCAACATGTAGATCATTGGACAGTCAGTCTGTCCAACATATAAACCAGTGGACGGTCAGTCTATCCATCATATAGACCAGTGGACTATCAGTCTGTCCAACACGTAGACCAGTTGGCTGTCAGGTTGTCCAACATGTAGACCAGTGGACTGTGAGTCTGTCCGACACATAGACCAGTGGACTGTCAGTCTGTCCATCACATTGACCAGTGGACTGTCAGTCTGTCCATCATGTTGACCAGTGGACTGTCAGTCTGTCTAACACATTGACCAGTGGACTGTCAGTCTGTCCAACACGTAGACCAGTGGACTGTCAGTCTGTCCAACAAACTGACCATTAGACTGTCAATCTGTCCAATACATTGACCAGTGGACTGTCAGTCTGTCCAACACATTGAACAGTGGACTGTCAGTCTGTCCAACACATTGACCAGTAGACTGTCAGTCTGTCCAACATGTTGACCAGTAGACTGTCAGTTTGTCCAACATGTTGACCAGTGGACAGTAAGTCTGTCCAACACTTAGACCAGTGTACTGTCAGTCTGACCAACATGTTGACCAGTGGACCGTCAGTCTGTCCACACGTAGATCATTGGACAGTCAGTCTGTCCAACATAGACCAATGGACGGTCAGGCTATCCATCATATAGACCAGTGGACTGTCAGTCTGTCCAACACGTACACCAGTGGACTGTCAGTCTGTCCAACACATTCAAAAGTAGACTGTCAGTCAGTCCAACATGTAGACCAGTGGACAGTCAGTCTGTCCAACATATAGACCAGTGGACGGTCAGTAAATCCAACATATAGACCAGTAGACAGTCAGTCTGTCCAACATGTAGACCAGTGGACTGTCACTCTGTCCAACACTTAGACCATTAGACTGTCAGTCTGTCCAACACGTTGACCAATGGATTGTCAGTCTGTCCAACATGTAGACCAATGGACTTTCAGTGTGCCCAACATGTAGACCAGTTGACTGTAAGTCTGTCCAAGATTTAGACCAGTGGACTGTCAGTCTGTCCAACATGTAGACCAGTGGACTTTCAGTGTGTCCAACATGTAGACCAGTTGACTGTAAGTCTGTCCAAGATTTAGACCAATGGACTGTCAGTCTGTCCAACATGTAGACCATTGGACTGTAAGTCTTTCCATTATGTAGATCAGTGGACTGTCAGTCTGTCCAACATGTAGACCAGTTGACTATCAGTCTGTCCAATACGTAGACCAGTTGACTGTCAGTCTGTCCAACATGTAGATCAGTGGACTGTCAGTCTTTCCAACATGTAGAACAGTGGATTGTCAGTCTTTCCATCATGTAGAACAGTGGACTAGCAATCTGTACAACACGTATACCAGTGGAATAGCAGTCTGTCCAACATGTAAATCAATGGACTGTCAGTCTGTCCATCACATTGACCAGTGGACTGTTAGTCTGTCCAACACGTAGACCAGTGGACTGTCAGTCTGTCCAACACGTAGACCAATGGACTGTCAGTCTTTCCAACACATTGACCAGTGGACTGTCAGTCTGTCCAACACGTAGACCATTGGACTGTCAATCTGCCCAACACATTGACCAGTGGAATGTCAGTCTGTCCAACACGTAGACCAGTTGACTGTGAGTCTGTCAAACACATTGACCATTAGACTGTCAGTCTGTCCAAAACATTGACCATTAGACTGTCAGTCTGTCCATCACATTGACCAGTGGACTGTCAGTCTATCCAACATGTAGACCAGTGGACTCTCAGTCTGTCCAACACGTAGACCAATGGAATGTCAGTCCGCCCAACACATTGACCAATGGACTGTCAGTCTGTCCAACACGTAGACCAGTGTACTGTCAGTTTGTCCAATACATTGACCAGTGGACTGTCAGTCTGTCCAACACATTGACCAGTGGACTATCAGTCTGTCCAACACATTGACCAATGGACTGTCAGTTTGTCCAAAACATTGACCATTAGACTGTCAGTCTGTCCATCACATTGACCAGTGGACTGTCAGTCTGTCCAATACATTGACCAGTGGACTGTCAGTCTGTCCAACACATTGACCAGTGGACTATCAGTCTGTCTAACACATTGACCAATGGACTGTCAGTTTGTCCAACATGTTGACCAGTGGACTGTCAGTCTGTCCAACATGATGACCAGTGGACTGTAAGTCTGTCCAACACGTAGACCAGTGGACTGTCAGTCTGACCAACATGTTGACCAGTGGACCGTCAGTCTGTCCAACACGTAGAGACCATTGGACAGTCATTCTGTCCAACATATCGACCAGTGGATGGTCAGTCTATCCAACATATATACCAGTGGACTGTCAGTCTGTCCAACATGTACACCATTGGACAGTCTGTCTGTCCAACATATAGACCAGTGGACGGTCAGTCTATCCAATATATAGACCAGTGAACTATCAGTCTGTTCAACACGTAGACCAGTTGACTGTCAGGTTTTCCAACATGTAGACCAATGGACTATGAGACTGTCCAACACATAGACCAGTGGACTGTCCATTTGTCCAACACATTGACCAATGGACTGTCAGTCTGTCCATGACATTGACCAGTGGACTGTCAGTCTGTCCATCATGTTGACCAATGGACTGTCAGTCTGTCTAACACATTGACAAGTGGACTGTCAGTTTTTTTCCAACATGTAGACCAGTGGACTGTCAGTCTGTCCAACACGTAGACCAGTGGACTGTCAGTCTGTCCAACACATTGACCATTAGACTGTAAATCTGTCCAACACATTGACCAGTGGACTGTCAGTCTGTCCAACACATTGAACAATGGACTGTCAGTCTATCCAACACATTGACCAGTGGACTGTCAGTCTGTCCAACATGTTGATCAGTAGACTGTCAGTCTGTCCAACATGTTGACCAGTGGACTGTAAGTCTGTCCAGCCCTTAGACCAGTGGACTGTCAGTCTGACCAACATGTTGACCAGTGGACTGTCAGTCTGTCCAACACGTAGACCATTGGACAGTCAGTCTGTCCAACATATAGACCAGTGGACGGTCAGTCTATCCAACATATAGCCCAATGGACTGTCAGTCTGTCCAACACGTAGACCAGTGGACTGTCAGTCTGTCCAACACATTCAAAAGTAGACTGTCAGTCAGTCCAACATGTAGACCAGTGGACAGTCAGTCTGTCCAACATATAGACCAGTGGACAGTCAGTCTGTCCAACATATAGACCAGTAGACTGTCAGTCTGTCCAACATGTAGACCAGTGGACTGTCACTCTGTCCAACACGTAGACCAGTGGACTGTCAGTCTGTCCAACACGTAGACCAATGGACTGTCAGTCTGTCCAACATGTAGACCAGTGGACTGTCAGTCTGTCCAACATGTAGACCAGTGGACTGTCAGTCTGTCCAACATGTAGACCAGTGGACTGTAAGTCTGTCCAACACGTAGACCAGTGGACTGTCAGTCTGTCCAACATGTAGACCAGTGGACTGTAAGTCTGTCCAACATGTAGACCAGTGGACTGTCAGTCTGTCCAACATGTAGACCAGTTGACTATCAGTCTGTCCAATACGTAGACCAGTGGACTGTCAGTCTGTCCAACATGTAGATCAGTGGACTGTCAGTCTTTCCAACATGTAGACCAGTGGATTGTCAGTCTTTCCAACATGTAGACCAGTGGACTAGCAGTCTGTTCAACACATAGACCAATGGAATAGCAGTCTGTCCAACATGTAAATCAATGGACTGTCAGTCTGTCCAACACATTGACCAGTGGACTGTCAGTCTGTCCAACACGTAGACCAGTGGACTGTCAGTCTGTCCTACACGTAGACCAGTGGATTGTAAGTCTGCCCAACACATTGACCAATGGACTGTCAGTCTATACAACATGTAGACCAGTGGACTGTCAGTCTGTCTATCATCTACACCAGTGGACTCTCAGTCTGTCCAACACCTAGACCAATGGACTGTCAGTCCGTCCAACATATTGACCAATGGACTGTCAGTCTGTTCAACACGTAGACCAGTGGACTGTGAGTCTGTCAAACACATTGACCATTAGACTGTCAGTCTGTCCAACACATTGACCATTAGACTGTCAGTCTGTCCAACACATTGACCAGTGGACTGTCAGTCTGTCCAACACATTGACCAATGGACTGTCAGTCTGTCCAATACATTGACCAGTGGACTGTCAGTCTGTCCAACACATTGACCAGTGACTGTCAGTCTGTCCAACACATTGACCAATGGACTGTCAGTTTGTCCAACATGTTGACCAGTGGACTGTCAGTCTGTCCAACATGTTGACCAGTGGACTGTAAGTCTTTCCAACACGTAGACCAGTGGACTGTCAGTCTGACCAACATGTTGACCAGTGGACCGTCAGTCTGTCCAAAACGTAGAGACCATTGGACAGTCAGTCTGTTTAACATATAGACCAGTGGACGGTCAGTCTATCCAACATATATACTAGTGGACTGTCAGTCTGTTCAACATGTAGACCATTGGACAGTCAGTCTGTCCAACATATAGACCAGTGGACGGTCAGTAAATCCAACATATAGACCAGTGGACTATCAGTCTGTCCAACACGTAGACCAGTTGACTGTCAGGTTGTCCAACATGTAGACCAATGGACTGTGAGTCTGTCCAACACATAGACATGTGGACTGTCAGTCTGCCCAACACATTGACCAATGGACTGTCAGTTTGTCCATGACATTGACCAGTGGACTGTCAGTCTGTCTAACACATTGACCAATGGACTGTCAGTCTGTCCAACACGTACACCAGTGGACTGTCAGTCTGTCCAACACATTCAAAAGTAGACTGTCAGTCAGTCCAACATGTAGACCAGTGGACAGTCAGTCTGTCCAACATATAGATCAGTGGACGGTCAGTAAATCCAACATATAGACCAGTAGACTGTCAGTCTGTCCAACATGTAGACCAGTGGACTGTCACTCTGTCCAACACTTAGACCATTAGACTGTCATTCTGTCCAACACATTGACCAATGGACTGTCAGTCTGTCCAACATGTAGACCAGTGGACTGTCAGTCTGTCCAACATGTAGACCAGTGGACTTTCAGTGTGCCCAACATGTAGACCAGTTGACTGTAAGTCTGTCCAAGATTTAGACCAGTGGACTGCCAGTCTGTCCAACATGTAGACCAGTGGACTTTCAGTGTGTCCAACATGTAGACCAGTTGACTGTAAGTCTGTCCAAGATTTAGACCAATGGACTGTCAGTCTGTCCAACATGTAGACCAATGGACTGTAAGTCTTTCCATTATGTAGATCAGTGGACTGTCAGTCTGTCCAACATGTAGACCAGTTGACTGTCAGTCTGTCCAGAACGTAGACCAGTGGACTGTCAGTCTGTCCAACATGTAGATCAGTGGACTGTCAGTCTTTCCAACATGTAGAACAGTGGATTGTCAGTCTTTCCAACATGTAGAGCAATGGAATAGCAATCTGTACAACACGTAGACCAGTGGAATAGCAGTCTGTCCAACATGTAAATCAACGGACTGTCAGTTTGTCAATCACATTGACCAGTGGACTGTAAGTCTGTCCAACACGTAGACCAGTGGACTGTCAGTCTGTCCAACACACAGACCAATGGACTGTCAGTCTTTCCAACACATTGACCAATGGACTGTCAGTCTGTCCAACACGTAGACCATTGGACTGTCAATCTGCCCAACACATTGACCAGTGGACTGTCAGTCTGTCCAACACGTAGACCAGTGGGTCAACACATTGACCAATGGACTGTCAGTCTGTCCAACACGTAGACCATTGGACTGTCAATCTGCCCAACACATTGACCAGTGGGCTGTCAGTCTGCCCAACACGTAGACCAGTGGACTGTGAGTCTGTCAAACACATTGACCATTAGACTGTCAGTCTGTCCAAAACATTGACCATTAGACTGTCAGTCTGTCCATCACATTGACCAGTGGACTGTCAGTCTATCCAACATGTAGACCAGTGGACTGTCAGTCTGTCCATCATCTACACCAGTCGACTCTCAGTCTGTCCAACACGTAGACCAATGGAATGTCAATCCGCCCAACACATTGACCAATGGACTGTCAGTCTGTCCAACACGTAGACCAGTGGACTGTGAGTCTGTCAAACACATTGACCATTAGTCTGTCAATCTGTCCAAAACATTGACCATTAGACTGTCAGTCTGTCCATCACATTGACCAGTGGACTGTCAGTCTGTCCAATACATTGACCAGTGGACTGTCAGTCTGTCCAACACGATGACCAGTGGACTATCAGTCTTTCCAACACATTGACCAATGGACTGTCAGTTTGTCCAACATGTTGACCAGTGGACTGTCAGTCTGTCCAACATGATGACCAATGGACTGTCAGTCTGTCCAACACGTAGACCAGTGGACTGTCAGTCTGACCAACATGTTGACCAGTGGACCGTCAGTCTGTCCAACACGTAGAGACCATTGGACAGTCAGTCTGTCCAACATATCGACCAGTGGATGGTCAGTCTATCCAACATATATACCAGTGGACTGTCAATCTGTCTAACATGTAGACCATTGGACAGTCAGTCTGTCCAACATATAGACCAGTGGACGGTCAGTCTATCCAACATATAGACCAGTGGACTATCAGTCTGTTCAACACGTAGACCAGTTGACTGTCAGGTTTTCCAACATGTAGACCAATGGACTGTGAGTCTGTCCAACACATAGACCAGTGGACTGTCAGTCTGTCCAACACATTGACCAATGGACTGTCAGTCTGTCCATGACATTGACCAGTGGACTGTCAGTCTGTCCATCATGTTGACCAGTGGACTGTCAGTCTGTCTAACACATTGACCAGTGGACTGTCAGTTTGTCCAACATGTAGACCAGTGGACTGTCAGTCTGTCCAACACGTAGACCAGTGGACTGTCAGTCTGTCCAACACATTGACCATTAGACTGTAAATCTGTCCAACACATTGACCAGTGGACTGTCAGTCTGTCCAACACATTGAACAATGGACTGTCAGTCTATCCAACACATTGACCAGTGGACTGTCAGTCTGTCCAACAGGTTGACCAGTAGGCTGTCAGTCTGTCCAACATGTTGACCAATGGACTGTAAGTCTGTCCAACCCTTAGACCAGTGGACTGTCAGTCTGACAAACATTTTGACCAGTGGACCGTCAGTCTGTCCAACACGTAGACCATTGGACAGTCAGTCTGTCCAACATATAGACCAGTGGACGGTCAGTCTATCCAACATATAGCCCAGTGGACTGTCAGTCTGTCCAACACGTAGACCAATGGACTGTCAGTCAGTCCAACACATTCAAAAGTAGACTGTCAGTCAGTCCAACATGTAGACCAGTGGACAGTCAGTCTGTCCAACATATAGACCAATGGACAGTCAGTCTGTCCAACATATAGACTGGTAGAGTGTCAGTCTGTCCAACATGTAGACCATTGGACTGTCACTCTGTCCAACACTTAGACCAATGGACTGTCAGTCTGTCCAACACGTTGACCAGTGGACTGTCAGTCTGTCCAACATGTAGACCAGTGGACTGTCAGTCAGTCCAACATGTAGACCAGTGGACTTTCAGTGTATCCAACATGTAGACCAGTTGACTGTAAGTCTGTCCAAGACTTAGACCACTGGACTGTCAGTCTGTCCAACATGTAGACCAGTGGACTGTAAGTCTTTCCATTATGTAGATCAGTGGACTGTCAGTCTGTCCAACATGTAGACCAGTTGACTATCAGTCTGTCCAATACGTAGACCAGTGGACTGTCAGTCTTTCCAACATGTAGATCAGTGGACTGTCAGTCTTTCCAACATGTAGACCAGTGGATTGTCAGTCTTTCCAACATGTAGACCAGTGGCCTAGCAGTCTGTTCAACACATAGACCAATGGAATAGCAGTCTGTCCAACATGTAAATCAATGGACTGTCAGTCTGTCCAACACATTGACCAGTGGACTGTCAGTCTGTCCTACACGTAGACCAGTGGACTGTAAGTCTGCTCAACACATTGACCAGTGGACTGTCAGTCTATCCACCATGTAGACCAGTGGACTGTCAGTCTGTCCATCATCTACACCAGTGGACTCTCAGTCTGTCCACCTCCTAGACCAGTGGACTGTCAGTCCGTCCAACATATTGACCAATGGACTGTCAGTCTGTTCAACACATAGACCAGTGGACTGTGAGTCTGTCAAACACATTGACCATTAGACTGTCAGTCTGTCCAACACATTGACCATTAGACTGTCAGTCTGTCCAACACATTGACCAGTGGACTGTCAGTCTGTCCAATACATTGACCAGTGGACTGTCAGTCTGTCCAACACATTGACCAGTGGACTGTCAGTCTGTCCAACACATTGACCAATGTACTGTCAGTTTGTCCAACATGTTGACCAATGGACTGTCAGTCTGTCCAACATGTTGACCAGTGGACTGTACGTCTTTCCAACACGTAGACCAGTGGACTGTCAGTTTGACCAACATGTTGACCAGTGGACCGTCAGTCTGTCCAACACGTAGAGACCATTGGACAGTCAGTCTGTATAACATATAGACCAGTGGATGGTCAGTCTATCCAACATATATACCAGTGGACTGTCAGTCTGTTCAACATGTAGACCATTGGAGAGTCAGTCTGTCCAACATATAGACCAGTGGACGGTCAGTAAATCCAACATATAGACCAGTGGACTATCAGTCTGTCCAACACGTAGACCAGTTAACTGTCAGGTTGTCCAACATGTAGACCAATGGACTGTGAGTCTGTCCAACACATAGACATGTGGACTGTCAGTCTGCCCAACACATTGACCAATGGACTGTCAGTTTGTCCATGACATTGACCAGTGGACTGTCAGTCTGTCCATCATAATGACCAGTGGACTGTCAGTCTGTCTAACACATTGACGAATGGACTGTCAGTCTGTCCAACATGTAGACCAGTAGATTGTCAGTCTGTCCAACACATTGACCAGTGGACTGTCATTCTGTCCAACAAATTGACCAATGGACTGTCAGTCTGTCCAACACGTAGACCAGTGGACTGTCAGTCTGCCCAACACATTGACCAATGGATTGTCAGTCTGTCCAAGATGTAGACCAATGGACTGTCAGTCTGTCCAACACCTAGACCAGTGGACTGTCAGTCTGTCTAACACATTTACCAGTGGACTGTCAGTCTGTCCAACAAGTAGACCAGTGGACTGTCAGTCTGTCCAACACATTGACCATTAGACTGTCAATCTGTCCAACACATTGACCAGTCGACTGTCAGTCTGTCCAACACATTGACCTGTGGACTGTCAGTCTGTCCAACATGTTGACCAGTAGACTGTCAGTCTGTCCAACATGTTGACCAGTGGACTGTCAGTCTTTCTAACACGTAGACCAGTGGACTGTCAGTCTGACCAACATGTTGACCAGTGGACCGTCATTCTGTCCAACACATAGACCAGTGGACTGTCAGTCTGTCCAACACATTCAAAAGTAGACTGTCAGTGTGTCCAACATGTAGACCAGTGGACAGACAGTCTGTCCAACATATAGACCAGTGGACGGTCAGTCTGTCCAAAGTATAGACCAGTAGACTGTCAGTCTGTCCAACATGTAGACCAGTGGACTCTCAGTCTGTCCAACACTTAGACCAGTGGACTGTCAGTCTCTCCAACATGTTGACCAGTGTACTGTCAGTCTGTCCAACATGTAGACCAATGGACTGTCAGTCTGTCCAACATTTAGACCAGTGGACGTTCAGTGTGTCCAACATGTAGACCAGTTGACTGTCAGTATGTCCAAGACTTAGACCATTTGACTGTCAGTCTGTCCAACATGTAGACCAGTGGACTGTCAGTCTTTCCAACATGTAGATCAGTGGACTGTCAGTCTGTCCAACATGTAGACCAGTTGACTATCAGTCTGTCCAATACGTAGACCAGTGGACTGTCAGTCTATCCAACATGTAGACCAGTGGACTGTCTATCTTTCCAACATATAGACCAGTGGACTGTCAGTCTTTCCAACATGTAGACCAGTGGACTAGCAGTCTGTTCAACACGTAGACCAGTGGACTGTCACTCTGTCCAACATGTAAACCAATGGACTGTCAGTCTGTCCAACATGTAGACCAATGGACTGTCAGTCTGTCCAACATGTAGACCAGTGGACTGTCAGTCTGTCCAAGACGTAGACCAATGGACTGTCAGTCTGTCCAACATGTAGACCAGTGGACTGTCAGTCTGTCCAACATGTAGACCAGTGGACTGTCAGTCTGTCCAACATGTAGACCAGTGGACTGTCAGTCTGTCCAACATGTAGACCAGTGGACTGTCAGTCTGTCCAACATGTAGACCAGTGGACTGTCAGTCTGTCCAACATGTAGACCAGTGGACTGTCAGTCTGTCCAACATGGATCTGATGTTTGGCTCCATGATTTCAGTCTGATGTGTCATTCAGATATTTTTCTGTTCCAGCTGCTGGAGGACAACATGGTCACTTTTGTGAAGAACGAGCTGAAGAAGATCCAGAAGGTTCTGAGTCCAGATTACCCAGAATGCTTAGAGAGTCAGAGGGAGGATGAGGAGGTGTTGGAGGGTGAGGATGAAGAGCAGAGGAGGAGCAGAGAGGCATTGATGAAGATCACAGTTTACTTCCTGAGGAGGATGAAGCAGGAGGAGCTGGCTGACCGTCTGCAGAGCAGTAAGAGGATTTCTATAAACATTTAACTTTTGAGATTTCATTGTTGAGATGAATTTATTCTTTAATTAATAAATGTTTTTTTTTTCATTCAGGACAAGTTGCAGTTTGTCAACGTAACCTTAAATGTTGTGTGAAGAAGAGGTTCCAGTGTGTGTTTGAGGGGATTGCTAAAGCAGGAAACCCAACCCTTCTGAATGAGATCTACACAGAGCTCTACATCACAGAGGGAGGGACTGGAGAGGTCAATGATGAACATGAGGTCAGACAGATTGAAACAGCATCCAGGAAACCACACACACCAGAAACAACCATCAGACAAGAAGACATCTTTCAACTCCCACCTGGAAGACATGAACCAGTCAGAACAGTGATGACAAAGGGAGTGGCTGGCATTGGGAAAACAGTCTTAACACAGAAGTTCACTCTGGACTGGGCTGAAGACAAAGCCAACCAGGACATCCACTTCATGTTTCCATTCACTTTCAGAGAGCTGAACGTGCTGAAAGAGAAGAAGTTCAGCTTGGTGGAACTTGTTCATCACTTCTTTACTGAAACCAAAGAAATGTGCAGCTTTGAAGACTTCCAGCTTGTGTTCATCTTTGATGGTCTGGATGAGTGTCGACTTCCTCTGGACTTCCACAACAATCAGATCCTGACTGATGTTACAGAGTCCACCTCAGTGGATGTGCTGCTGACAAACCTCATCAGGGGGAAACTGCTTCCCTCTGCTCGCCTCTGGATAACCACACGACCTGCAGCAGCCAATCAGATCCCTGCTGAGTGTGTTGGCATGGTGACAGAGGTCAGAGGCTTCACTGACCCACAGAAGGAGGAGTACTTCAGGAAGAGATTCAGAGATGAGGAGCAGGCCAGCAGGATCATCTCCCACATCAAGACATCACGAAGCCTCCACATCATGTGTCACATCCCAGTCTTCTGCTGGATCACTGCTACAGTTCTGGAGGACGTGTTGAAAACCAGAGAGGGAGGAGAGCTGCCCAACACCCTGACTGAGATGTACATCCACTTCCTGCTGGTTCACACCAAAGTCAAGAAGGTCAAGTATGATGGAGGAGCTGAGACAGATCCACCCTGGAGTCCAGAGAGCAGGAAGATGATTGAGTCTCTGGGAAAAGTGGCTTTTGAGCAGCTGCAGAAAGGAAACCTGATCTTCTATGAATCAGACCTGACAGAGTGTGGCATCGATATCAGAGCAGCCTCAGTGTACTCAGGAGTGTTCACACAGATCTTTAAAGAGGAGAGAGGACTGTACCAGGACAAGGTGTTCTGCTTCATCCATCTGAGTGTTCAGGAGTTTCTGGCTGCTCTTCATGTCCATCTGACCTTCATCAACTCTGGGCTCAATCTGATGGAAGAACATCAAACAAAATCCAAGAGGTCTTTAAGTTTGAAGAAACCAAAATCTAAATGATCTCCATCAGAGTGCTGTGGACAAGGCCTTACAGAGTCCAAATGGACACCTGGACTTGTTCCTCCGGTTCCTCCTGGGTCTTTCACTGCAGACCAATCAGACTCTCCTACGAGGCCTGCTGACACAGACAGGAAGTAGCTCACTGACCAATCAGAAAACAGTCCAGTACATCAAGAATCTGATCAGTGAGAAACTGTCTGCAGAGAAAAGCATCAATCTGTTCCACTGTCTGAATGAACTGAATGATGGTTCTCTAGTGGAGGAGATCCAACAGTCTCTGAGTTCAGGAAGTCTCTCCACAGATAAACTGTCTCCTGCTCACTGGTCAGCTCTGGTCTTCATCTTACTGTCATCTGGAAATATTCTGGATGATTTCAACCCATGGAAATATACTAAAGACATGAAGTCTATTCTGAGGCTGCTGCCAGTGGTCAAAGTCTCAAAAAAAGCCATGTAAGTATTAAAATGTTGAAATATTTATAAATAAGTAACATTTAAATAAACTTTGTAATGTGATGACAAATGGATCCACTTCTGAAACAGAACTTTAACTTTATAAAACATGACTCTTTGATGTTTCATGTGATATTTATGCTAGTAAATAACCAGAGACATATTTGTCATGTACTATGGAGTGAAAAAACAACATGTGGATGTTTATCAAATACAGTAGTGTTTTACAGAGTTGTAATAAAAGTTTTGACATTAGAGCTGTTTGAAGATGGAAACAGTTCACTTCAGTTTTAGCTGTTTAAACTAACTTTTAGCTCATCAATTCTATCAAACACAAACTTTAATTCTTCAGTTTGTATCCATTCAAACATCTGTCAACATTGGACATGTTATTATTAAAGACGAAGGTAAATTTATTGTTATCCTTCCACAATAATCAGAAAAACACAACTGATGTCACTCGAGCCAGAAAGCTCTTTAGTCTCATCAGTTCAAGAAATATTTTCCAGAAACTTTGATTTTGACAACATGAACTTTAATGAACTCCTGTCTGACTTTTTGTCTTTCTGTCAATAACGGAGTCCTCCTGGGTCTTCTTCTATGGAACTCATGATCAAATAATATTTTATTATTAATTATTATATTACCATTATCATAATAATATCTCACTGGGCTGAGATCAGTTGGCAAACATCATTCATGATGAAGTCTCCCAAATGTCTCAACTTTCTTTTATGACATCACAGTTCATGCTCAGTCATCCAGGTACCAAATCCAATAATGCTTAGCCAGGTCCTTTTTTTCATGTTTTAAAGATTGTGCAACTATTTTTGTCTCATGATCATCACAAAGTCATTGTGGTTCTCTCCAATCTTTCTGTATTGGCCTGACTTTCCTTCTCTGCATCTTTTAATCTCTGATAATTCATCTCAACTCATCATTCTGGACAGTAACCAAAATCTAAAAGTAGCAAAGTTGTAGCTACATTTTTAACCAAGTGACCAGCAAGATAAAAGTAGTCAAACAGTAGTCTAAAGCTACAAGTGTCAAAAGATAGGCAAAAGTCAAAGTGGCCAAAAGCTAGCAAAAAGCTAAATATAGAAATAAGTCTGTGTGTAGCAACAACAAAAAATAGATCATATTAGCTAAAAGTTTAAAGTAACATAAGACAAAACAAGGAAGGTATGCTGCAGATTTCAATGACAACAATATTTTTAAGAACTTGAAAACAAATCAATGCCTGTCAATGAGGAAAATGTTTATAAATAAAATTAGGTTTTTGAAAAGTTTCAACAATACCAAAAGCTGAATGTTCTTGTGATTAAAATAGCACAAAAATATGCAGAAGTTTTAAAAACTGTACAGAAAATTGAAAAGGGGAAAGCAACAAAAAAACACAATGTTTTTGTTGCTTTTAAAAAGTTTTTATTTATTTATTTTTAGCCTTTTTATTATTCTTTTGACAAGGTCAGCCCAGTATTGTTTCATTCGGACCGTCCAGGATTGTTTTGTTCTTTGAACCAAGTTACGTCTTGTGAGTTGAAAGTATAGTTACATCCCAGTTCAAAGTCAAACTCAGCTGTTTCTCCAACAACAAACCAACAAATGCTTCCCAGCTTTTCCAGCACTGGTCACTCTGGATGTAACTTCCAGTCAAAGTGACAGACTGGTCACTGGTCAGACAGACTTCCACGCTGAGTTCAACCAGTGTTTCTCAGACGTCACAGAGTTAGAAGCAGACCTTGAGCTGCTTTGATCTTTGCTTTAGTTTCACAGCAGAATGCTCCTGCAGATGTTCAGTTGGAGCTGACTGACATTCAGTGTGACTCTGTTCTCAAGCAGAAGTTCACCACGTCCACACTGGACAGCTTCTACAGCTCACTGAAGGAAACACAGTTTACACACATGTTCAGACACAGACAGGAGGTGTTTGTTTTATTTGGCTCCACTTACATCTGAACAAACATCTCTGTGAAATGACTCTTTACACATCTGTGGAATCAGAAACTAACTTCAGGTGGTCCTCTGGCATGAACAAGTTTTTCTGAAGTCCTGTTGTCTCCTTTGAGACAGATTATTTTATTGTTTCAGATAAATTATATATTTGCTCAATGTTTGCTCATCACAGTCACTGTACGTCTCTGAAATATATTTACTCCAACACTGATACAGTTACTTTATTTTGGTAATAAAGTTTTGACCGTCACATAGCAATAGGCAGCAGTAAGAGCACCACAAAGAGCTGCCTTCTGCCTCCTCAACCACAGTTTTCAGTTGTTTTTATAAACTCCTTGTTTAACAATAACATTCTAACATCAGGATTTAGTAGCATTTATAACTTTTACAAACTAATCTGCATTCTCAACTCAACTTATAAAATTATTTCTTACCGTTATGACAAACACTGCAGATGATAAATGAACAATTGACTCAAAGTTACTCACTGACAAAAATGCTCATGACACATTCATGTGTTTCAGAGCAAAATTAACGTTTCTTAATAAGATGTTATTAACACTTCTAGCTTACAGTTATTGCTAAAACTAGTATAAAATCGACTTCTGTAAATCAAATTTACCAACTAAAATACCTTGTTAAGTACCATATATTACAAAAATAAATACATTTTTAAATTTAGGAGCCTTTTAGGAACCTAACAGCAAAATCTCAGTAATAAAAGATTAAAGAGATGTGAGTGTAAACTAGGGATGGGGCAGATCCGATCCAGTATCGGTATCGGTATCCGATACCAGCATAATTTAAGTATCGGATATCGGATCCAACCTGCCGATATTTCCGATCCAGCTTCAAAGAGCACTTGTGTTCCATCATATTCTGTGACTGCCGTCTTAACATTGTGTGAGTTAAAACCAATGAAGACACTCTTGAGCCTTACAACAGGAAACTCACAAACTTTAACAGTATAGTCTTTATAGTATAGAAAACATTCCAAAATACACATAACTTTATAGTCTCAGCACAAAAATTTCATTATACAGATTCACATACCTGAACAGTATCGGATCGGAAAAGTATCTGTATCGGCAGACACCCAGGTCTTAAGTATCGGTATCGGATCGGAAGTGAGAAATGTGGATCGGTGCATCCCTAGTGTAAACCTGATGATTTAAAGCAGACATATAACTGTCAACAGCAACATTATTTGTGTTGCTGCATAAAGATCAGTCTCATTATTTCCAACATGTTCCACCCAACTGATGTCCTGGAGGAAAAACTCTTCCAGTTCCTGATGTCTCATGTCAGACTCATCAGTCTTTACTGGACTTTGTTAGTTTAATAATCAGGACAGAGGACAGAGAGAGACAGGACTGGAATCAAACCAGCAGCTTTGGTTCCTGCAGAAAATGCTGAAGACAATAATCAACAAGGACCCCTCCCTTCTCCCCCCAATGACAGCAGAACAAAGCTGTAGCTACAAGAGACACTGATGAGAAATATTTCATCCCATCAAACAGAGAAGATGAACTGAAACTCTGAAGTGAAGAAAAAAGTCCATCAGGAAGAGTTCAACTGGTTTCTCTTCTAATCTGAACAGAATTGGTCATTTATGAGAATGAAATCATTTTCTTGTTATGTGTCCTGACAGACTCTCTGACTGTGGACTCTCAGAGACTCACTGTGAAGTTGTAGCCTCAGCTCTGAAGTCCAACCCCTCCCATCTGACAGAACTGGACCTGAGTGGAAATGACCTGCAGGATTCAGGAGTGAAGATTCTGTCTGCTGGACTACAGAGTACAAACTGTAGACTGGAGAAGCTCAGGTGATTTAAATGACAATTTGTTTTTCACTAAATTCACTTTCAGTTCTTTACTTCAGTTTGATCTTTTTACTTCTTTGATTTTTGGGATTTATCTGAACATAAAACCAAAAATATGTAAATGTGTCCAAGTGTCTGTGAAAAAATGTGATCATTGTCTCAAAAGGTCCAAAGTGAAGTCCAGATGTCAGAGGGATGTTGTTCTCAGTTGTGTGTAACTTTGGAAGAAGCAGACAGAATTAGTGTCAGACTGCTGAAGCTTCATATTAGTGTCAGCTGAACTCACGAGTGGATTTGTGTCAGGAACAGAGTGTTCACTTTCACTGTGAACAGCAGGATTCACTACTGGTTTCATATGATACATGACTGTTGTCATGGAGACAAAGTCATGTTAATGTTGAGCTGCACGTGGAAACCAGAACACATCTGAAGAGAATAGAACTTATTTTATTTAACTGTTTCATTCTTTATTCAGATTGAGGAGCTGCAGTTTGTCAGAGATCAGCTGTTCTTCTCTGAGCTCAGCTCTGAAGTCCAACCCCTCCCATCTGACAGAACTAGACCTGAGTTACAACAAGCTGCAGGATTCAGGAGTGAAGCAGCTGTGTGGTTTTCTGGAGAGTCCACGATGTAGACTGAAGACACTGAGGTCAGACATGTTTATCACCTGCTGATGGAGGAGGAGGGACAATGTTGTTGTTATTGTTGTTGTTGTTGCTGTTGCTGTTGTTGTTGTTGTTGTTGTTGTTGTTGTTGTTGTTGTTGTTGTTGTTGGTGGTGGTGGTGTGTTTGTGTGAGTGTGTGTATGTGTGTGTGTGTTAATTTTTTTATTGTCAGCAAAATATGCATGGGGAGAACATCTAAACTCCACACAGAAAGACCCCAGGGGGGAAGTGAACCTGTAACCTTCTTGCTGTGAGGCGACAGCTCTAACCATTGCCCCACTGTGCCGCTCCTTATTTCATGAATCAATAAATGTAATTAACTCAAAGTTTCAGGAAATAATCTCTGGATGTTCGTCTACAACTGATGAACTTCTGGACTCAACTCGACTCTAAACGGTCTCCACAGTAAAACAATCTTAACAAACACAAAAATGACTCAAACTTTGTCATTTCTCAACATCAGATGATTTGAATCTAAAACTCTGACATGAAAGGCAGCGGGGGATATTTTTCTCTTTTGGTTGTTCATTTGAAGGTTTCCTGTCTCCTCGTTTGTCAGAATAAATCTGTCAGAAACATTCAGACTTCACTGGTTCTGTGTTGTCAAATTTCCCACGGACCTTGAACTAAACTTCTAGTGAAGACTGAAAGAAAGCAGCACACCATGATGTTCTCTTCTGTTCAGAGGATCGTAGACTGTCTTCAGTCACACAAAGAAACATCAGTGCAGCAGAAAGAAACATCTGGATTTAGAAAAACACCATGCAAGAAAAAAGAGCTGAGTTCTGAAACTACAGCTTTTAGATTTTATATCATTTATTTTAATACATTGATGGAAATATTTGCTGCACCTTTTTCCTGAACATGAGCCCAACATATAGACTTTTAAATGACTCCATGTTTGTTTTGGTAATTGGACTTTCTCAACAGGAACGAGCACTGGAAACAAAAAATAACTATTATATTTATTTCATTCATGATTTAAATATTTTTTTTAATATTAGCAGTCTAAAAAGTATAAACAGCTATTTAAAATGGTTTGATTTTGTTTTCATGTTTATAATAATAAAACAATCAAATGTGTTACAATAACAACTAATTAATGACCAGTTTTTATCTGTTTTAAAACCAAACGTCGTCAGCAAAATTAATCAAATATCCATTCCTAAATGTCAGTGTGAAGAGAAAGTAGTTTAAACTCTGTTCAGAGACATCCATTGGCTGTGATAAATGAACTCTGAGCAACATGCATCGTTTTCCACAAACAATAAAAGAATCTGTCTCAGAGGAGACGACAGGACTGCAGAAAAAACCTGGTCTCGCCACAGGACCACCTGAAGTTAGCTTCTGATTCCAACTGCTAGCTAAAGGGTTATTTCACACAATCTGGTCCATCTTCAGTCAGCTCTGGTTCAAATCTAAAATACTTTTACTTTTCAAGCTTGATCTAAATTATTCTGAACTGAATACAAATACATGAAAACACAGTTTGTCATTTATGAAATCTGTATTTGAAAAGTTAAAAAGAGAGTTTCAACGCTCACACCTAAAAGGAAAATAGATGTGAGAAATTCTGAAGAAGGTCCAGTGTCTGTAAAAGTATGATCCAGAGTCCAGTCTAAGTGTTGTTCCTGTAATGAAAGGTGGCGGGTGATATGCATTCCTTCAATGACTGCTAGGTCTTTATTTAGTTTAGTGCTGAGATGAATGTGATGTGAAAGTTGTGGTGACACTAAAGTGCCGACATAAGGCTGATATTTTACTGATCCACACTGAGGAGCTTCATGACAAACTCTGTTTTCTTCTTCTGGTCTTTCACTGAACATCAAATATTAAACATTGTGTCATTTACTTGGAAACTCTGACACACATGATGTTCAGCTCATAGTTAAAGTCATGACTTTCACAATAAAAGCAGAGCTGAAACTAACAGTTATTATTTATTATTACTGAATAAACTTCAATAATTAATGTGAGTGCCACCAGCCCTCACTAGTTCAACACCCAAAAAGTTATTTCTGACGCGACACTTTTCTTCAGAATAAGTCTTGAATCCAGTCATTTAGTTTTGTGACTTTACTGAACTTCAATGGAAACAAAACAAACATATTCAAAACAAAAGAAAAGTGACGTCTAAAGACTGAGTTACTCTCAGGTGCAAAACTTCTGCCCTGCTGATGCCTTTCATGAATTTATCAGAGTCAGAGTCAGAGTCAGAGTCAGAGAGTCTTTATTGTCATTTGCACCGCATGTAGTACATGTGATGAAAACGAAATTATGTACACGGGGTCCCAGTTACATCCAACAACAACTACAAGAGAAACAACAAATGCAAGAGAAAAACAGTAATAACATTCTAGGATTAACTAAGAGAAGCATCAGCTAGTAATACTCTAAGCCCTAATGTAGTAGAAAAACATCGTTATAAACAGCAGCACGAACATGAGTCATTATGAGCAGATGGTCACAGGTGAAACGCAGCAACAAGAAACAGATCAGCATCAACTTGATGTGATATTTTGCAGTGATTATTCTTGTTATTTATTTATTCATGAGTCTGACAGCCTCAGGGTAGAAGCTGGTTAGAAGCTTATATTACAAATTCAGCAGCCAATCAAAATGCAGCACGTAATAAGAATATATAACATACAGATGTTGTTATTTATACTATTTTTCAAACACACTAACAAACTATTATTCACAGAAATAACTCAAGTTGTAAAAATAACAAATGTTGCATTAAGTTTTCAACTCCTTTGAATAAAAGACTCTTACAATTAAAACGTTTAGTTTGAAACATTAAAACATTTTTCAGTTGGATCAATGTTTTTCACAGTTCAGTCTTTAAACGTTTTGTTTTGTTTTCTAAACTTACATGTTTTATTCTTTATTCAGTTTGGAGCACTGCAGTTTGTCAGAGATCAGCTGTTCTTCTCTGAGCTCAGCTCTGATGTCCAACCCCTCCCATCTGACAGAACTGAATTTGGGTGGGAACAAGTTGCAGGATTCAGGAGTGAAGCAGCTGTGTGGTTTTCTGGAGAGTCCACGATGTAGACTGAAGACTCTGAGGTCAGACATGTTTATCACCTGCTGATGGAGGAGGAGGGATGTGTGTGTGTGAGTGTGTGTATGTGCGTGTGTGTGTGTTTCTAAATTATCAGTAAAATAGCTCATAAATTACAAAAAATTCATAAACTTTAATAAAATAATCATTGGATGTGTCTCTACATCTGATTTATTTTTAGACTCAACCTGCTTCAATATGGCCACCACAGCCAACTGACTTTAGGAAACACCAACATGACTATAACTCAGCCAGTTTGACAGATATTGAGCTGACAGTTGTTGTGGTAGTAGCTGAGCATCATACTCAACACATACTTTGAGTGTAACACTATAGCTGTGTTTACATGGACAAAATTTTGTGACCGGATTGAAATGTGTTCTGATCGCATAATTAGATAGCACCGTTTACATGGGCACAATCCGTTCATGACGAGTGTTTACATGCAGCAGGCTTTTATTCTGATCCGATGTTCTGACATGCGCAGAGTGGTACACTCCCCCTTAAAAAAACACTGAAGAAGAAGTTACTTCCGTTAAAACCACAGAAGAAGAAGTTGCTTCCGGGACGAAAGTAAACAGACGCGTCAATGGACCCGCGCCAGATTGTAATGACGGCGACTGAGTTTTTACTGCACTCCCTGAATGAACTACAGGTGAAGCAGCGCGTGCTTTTAGTTTTTTTATTCACAGGATGAGAGCGCTGGACGTCCTCTGTCCTCCAAGCTGTCGTGGACAACTGTTGGTAAGATAATAAAAACGCTGTATGCTAATAAACTTTTTTGCCCTTTCCTTTTCTACCTGTCTGCGTGATACTGTCTGTATTTGTTATTAATTACTATTCTTTCTCTGTTTTCCTGTTTCTGGAGCATCAGTGTCAAGATGCCAGGCAGTGCCCATGATGTCCTGCGCCACTCAGACCTCTATCAAAGGGCTCATCTGTTGACAAAAGTAAGGCTAATATTTATTATATTGTATTTAGTTTTACTACAACGATTACAGCTAAGAAGTATCTCAAAGTACTGTAAAGTTTTATTTAAAAAAATGTTTGTTTGAACCATGTCTTTAAACAAATAGTTAAATGTTGCCAAAATGTAAGGCTAACATTTACTATAGTGTATTGTTTTACAACTATTACAGCTAAGTAATCAGTAGACATACTTAGCTGTAAAGTTTTTTTTTAAATAAAATTTGTTTGAACCATATCTTTAAACAAATAAAAAGTTGAACACTAAATATTGGCATGTCCTTTTTTTGCAGTCTGTGAGGAACATTGAAGGATGTCAGTCTCTTCAGGTGATCCTGTGAGCATGTTGGACTGGCTCGTCAAAGGATACCCAATCTACTCGTCTGACTCTTCAAGTCATTTAATGTTTACCTTTGCTCAGTCAGGTGGAGGTAGAGATGAACGGGTTGCTGAAGTCACAGAAGAGAGTTCTTCTAAAAAGATACTTGTCATGTATTTGTGTTCACATGCAGTTAACATTTGTATAAAATTATTATCACAATAAAAAACTGCAAATACTAGTGAACATCTGAGCTCTTTAATGGACCAAACATTTTAACAAATTCTTGTAAACAATTGATATTGCTTGTTTGAAACAAGTTTCATTCTTAGTGCAATTTGAGGTATATCAGAAAAACATAAAAATTAAACATTCAAAATGTGTGTGTTGCTGGAGGGACTATGTTTCTCGGCTGGCCTGGGAACGCCTTGGGATTCCCCCAGAGGAGCTGCTCCAAGTGGCTGGGGAGAGGGAAGTCTGGGCCTCCCTACTTAGGCTGCTACCCCCGCGACCCGACCCCGGATAAGCGGAAGAAAATGGATGGATGGATGGAAAATGTGTGTGCAAAACAGACGATGTGCACAGATTAAATCTTGTAATGATGACAACAACAAAAAAACATTCTTTGGTCATTTAAAAACTACAGTAACCTGTAACTCAGTAACTTCTTTATCAACTCATCGCATACTTTCACAATTTCGATGTATGCATGTGATTTAGGACAACAAAATTGGTGACAAAATAATCGATTTTACTTCCAAAATGTATGTTTCTGTATCCTGATAGAACAGCAAATGTGTTTTTATCCTGTGAGTCATGCAGAAACTCAGAGTCCTTATTAAACCACCTGACTGTATTAAGTTAGGACATCTTAATTGTACCATAAACTATCAATCCTAATGTCTGTGTAAAAAATACATTTACAGATCTGTCAGGGGACAAAGAAACATGGTTGTGGAGAATTGAAACATTTTCAAATCAGTTTTGAGTTGTTCTAAAGCACATGTGTGAACTTCTTGGGATTTCTCAGTAGAAGACGTGGGACTCTTGCATCTTCTGCCACCATCACCTGCCACCATCACCTGCCACTGTCTGTTGTGTGCTGCTGCCAGCTGCCTCTTCAAAGCTGGACTCATCATCTGAAAAACAAACAAAATAAAGTTTAACTGGGCCCCTGATATGTTGAAATTTGTTAGGTTAATTATCTGGTTAGTTGGAGGAGTTTTAATGTACAATACAGTAGTACTGTACTGCCCTAAAGCTACTCTTATTTCTTATTATAATTACATTTTTTTAACATATTTGTTGTTTCTAATTACTCCAGGTAATACAGTACAGAGGGTTAATGTGGTTTGAAGAGTCTAACTTACCACAAAGGATGCTTTGCTCCTCTGGTTAGCTTCCTCTCCTCAGATTCCTCTCCTCCTCATCACCTAGATCCACACCACTGCCTGCTGTGTTGGAAGTGGCAGATCTCACATCAGTTTGTCCATCAACACGTAAAATGAAAAAGTGGTGGGGTCGTAGCCACTTCTCCCGTTGTTGTTTTTAGCTTTGTAGCACTTAGCTTTCAAGCACTTCCAGCGATCTCCAGCTTCTTCCAGCTTTTCATGTACTTGTTTAAATAACTCCGTGTTCCCACACGTTCGGTCAAGGCGTTCGATAGTTTTGAGCTATTTTAATGTTTCCATTAGAAATGTTGCATCGCTCACCGACCAGTTTTGCTTCCCCACCATGCGTTAGCATCTACCCACTAGCCAGGCGGAGAAGGAAACACGAGGGGTGGGGTGGGGGGGGGGGGGTGCGCAGCGCACATGCGCAGTCAGGACAGTTTGATAAACGGAACAGATCAAGTGTTTACATGCACACCGAACGGGTAACGGATCGGTGTAAACCACCTGTTTCGATCTGATCACAAATTAGGTCGGATCACGCCGAATACACAAAAAATGATCCGAACGGGGTGTTTACATGACACACTTTTGATCCGATCGGCCGTTTGATCTGATTACTTATGTCCATGTAAACACACCTATTGTGCAACATTTTTGTTTAAAACCTTGATATAATTTGTTGGAGTCAGTCCTGTTTGTCTGTTAGCAAAATATCTCATAAACCACTGAACAGATTTCAAAGATACTTTCAACAATTAATCTTTGGATCAGCTGAGAGGAAGAAAAATCTGCTCATAATTCATTCTTGTAAATTGAAACTCATGCAGAATTTTATACATAGTTTTTTATTTGTATCTGTAAACAGACATTCACAACAAAGATTTGTAACTTGAGTTATTATTTTTACTAACACAAATCTTTTTACACACCCATTCTTATCTACACATGCACAAACAACACATTTATTTTACAAGGTTACTAAAGTGATTTACAAGCACACAATCTTTGTGAGCTGAATTTGTGCACAAATAAAAAGCCATGTGTGCAAAGAGAGATCATGTAAAGTCCACACAGAAAAGCTGGGAGGCAAACATGCGCTAACCCAGGGGTGTCAAACATGCCGCATCCGGCCCGACAGGGGTTTTTAGTCGGCCCGCGGATAAATCTGAATTATTTAAAAAAAGAATAAATGCTAAATTCTTAAAAATATGCAGTTCCTATGTTGTCCGCTAAAGGCGCTGTGTTTTAGTCAATTCCTATGTTGTCCTACTGAAAACGGCTGCCTCTAGGACCCAGCGGCGCTGTGTTTTAGTATGGGAGACGTAGCAGACAGCAACAGACTCTGCTCATTTTCCCTGTGTCCGTGTGCGCAGCAAGCATTCCTCCTGATGTGAAACAGTACAAAAACAAGATTTCAGGGTTGCTGAGGGAGTTTGAGAAACGATTTCAGGTCTTTAGAAGAATAGAATATATATTTATTGACAGGGCACATTACAACATGATTGAAATTACGCACACGTCTTAAAAGATGGGCCGAGTGCACGAAGCCGCAGTCGTGTCGGCGTTCACAAAGTTGAACTCGAGACAGAATTTGCAGTTTTTCTCTCACCATCAGAGCTTCTGATGTGCCTGTTGACTGCAACGCTCATTTTATGTGTTCACAATTGCTTCCTAGATGTGGAAAATGGATTTAAAATTCATTCATTTCTAAATTTTGATGGGTTTGATGCATTTTTAACATGCAGGAAAATGTTTTAACAAAACTGTTTTTTTTTTATGTCCAGAGGACCAGACTTAGCTTTTTTAGATTTTTCTACCTGGATTATTGAGCATGCATCAGGGTATTTAACAAAACAGTTTTTTACTAAATGTTTTAAAACGTGCAATCACTGATCAGTTTTTTAATGTGTAATGCACTTAAATGTTAAACTGAGTAAAAGTGTAAAAGGACAATTAATTTAATGTAAATATTTTTATAATTTATTTATTCTTTGCACTAATACAAAGAAAAAAGTGGACTTTTGGAATGAGTATACTGGTCTGGCCCCCTACAGTCAGAGTACACTGTAGCCTGCCCTGAAAAATAAATAAAGCAACTAATCTAATCGGGACACAAGCAACCTTGAAAAAAGGCTGACTGCAAACCTCTCCTGGAGTCTGAAGCTGTTGGAATAACTGTCCCCCCCCCCCCCAGAGGTCTCTGTGTGCACTCAGATGGAGCCGGCTGAGCCCATCTGCAGACTGTGCTTATCTGAACGATTGCTCACAGACTTATCTCCCTGCACCGCCACCAAAATGCAACATGTCTTTTGTCTTATCTGTGCTGAGCTGGTAGAGTTTTTTTGACTTTATCATAGAATGTCCTAAGACAAAATGTGATAGATTCTTTTTTGAATACCAATGATTATCCCACTGTAACGTTCCTTTTTTCCATATATGATTGTCTGGCAGTGCGGATTAATTTCTGCTGCGGATTTCCATGCGTACGTCCCTCCTAAGGATGGTGCACGCGACAATCGCAATGTTTTGTACCCCGGTGCAAATACGCCAATAAAGATATATTCTATTCTATTCTATTCTATTCTATTCTATTCTATTCTATTCTATTGAGATCCTAAGCTGTATGTGGCCCCCAGATCAAAATGAGTTTGACACCCCTGCACTAACCACTGCTGCCCACAGCTTCTTATGAAATGACTCAATCAAACTTGTCTACAAATGATGTGTAGAACACTTGAACAATAGAAATGATCATTTCAGTGTGATGTGCACACATGAAGCTGTCAAATAATGCAACATGTTGAAGAAAGCAGAAAAACAGCTGGTAAACAAACTAAACAGCTGCCCTGCTCTACATTTAGATTACACTTCATTCTTGGAGCTCACACACTTCACATGACATCAAGCTGACTTTTGAAACCATGGAAGGTGACAAGATATGTCTGCTTCTGTTAGTGAAGGAAGCAGAAGTGTTGAAGTGCAAGTTCACTTTTCACATCATCTTCATGAGGTTCTGATGCTCGCTCAGTGGATCACCAGAGAGCTGGACTACAAAGTGAAGGGAACAGCTGTGTTGAGCTGAAACTTCTCAGAGTCACAAACGAGCCTGATGACATCACCATGGTAACAGAGACTGAAGTCAGTTTGATGTGAAACTGTCAGGAAGAAGCTCCATGTGTTCACTGAATCTTTTCTTAATGACATCCCAAATATTCAAATGTGACTGAAACAGCATTAATATCTCATTATAGTTCTACCAGCTGCTGTAAGATTTGAAACAGATTGTCAAATAAAACTAAACTCAAACTTCCAGCGTCATCCTAAAAATCACTCAGAGCTCCACATTGAAATAATCAAATGTTGTTTTCATTTCTAATTTAATCAGAATACAAAGTTTATTTAGGGATGTATATTTTATTTATCATTTAATATAATAAATCTAACCTGTGGCTTCCAGTTTCAGGTCAAATGATTTCATTTGAGTCAAACTCATTTTCAATGAACTCATAATTTCAACATAAGAAATCTGAGAAATCTGCTGGAAAACTTGAACACACTCACAGGCCACATGAGCCAGTTTGTGTTAAAACAATTTATGTCATGATTTTATTGTATTTTGCATTGATTGATATATGTAGTTTTTATGCTTGTTTTATTCTGTGTATACTTTTGCCATTGATTTTTGTTGTACAGCGCTTTGTGATTTTATGTCTGTGATAAGCACTCTAGAAATAAACCTTACTTACTTACTTACTTACTTACTTAATTAAAAAGCTCCAGTAAAACGAGTAGAGTCAAAACTAAATGTTTGCATATTACAAGACGTTACCATAGGAAACAAAAATGAAATGGATCATACAGCCTCTTCAGAACATCTGGACCATCCCTGTAACATTACAGCTGCTGATCCCATGGGACTGTTAATACAAATATTCCAGTTCAAACTTTAATGGCTGCTCATTTTACTGGGACCCAGTATCCCAACAGAACTTCAAACAACAAAGTCATGGAGTGAATCATCAGCTGATGTGTGAATGTAGCAGGTCTACTGACAGAAACAGACTGAAAGTTCAGTTATCAAAGAAATCATTTTGAATTGTCCTGAAATTATTGTTATTAGTTTACATCATGTCTTTAAAAGTTTTGTTTTGTTTTCTAAACTTACATGTTTTATTCTTTATTCAGTTTGAGGAGCTGCAGTTTGTCAGAGATCAGCTGTTCTTCTCTGAGCTCAGCTCTGAAGTCCAACCCCTCCCATCTGACAGAACTGAACCTGAGTCACAACAAGCTGCAGGATTCAGGAGTGAAGCAGCTGTGTGGTTTTCTGGAGAGTCCACGATGTAGACTGGAGACTCTGAGGTCAGACATGTTTATCACCTGCTGATGGAGGAGGGATGTGTGTGTGTGTGTGTGTGTGTGTGTGTGTGTGTGTGTGTGTGTGTGTGTGTGTGTGTGTGTGTGTGTGTGTGTGTGTGTGTGTGTGTGTGTGTGTGTGTTTGTTCAGTGCTATCAGTAATGTCATGAATCATGATATGGATTTTATTTAACATTTGATGAAAAAAATCACTGGATGTTCCTCTACAACTGGTTTATTTTAGAGTCAACCTGAATCAAGATGGCCGCCACAACAACATGACTATATCAGTTAAATTTAAAGAGCAACTCCACACCCTGTGGATCGGTAACTCCTCCTTCCAAAATCTCCCTGAAAATGGGTGTGTCGAGAGACAAGGAAGTGGTGGAGGTAGAGTTGTGCTTTTGTTCACGCCTCCACCTGCAACAACCTAAAACAAATTAAACCTCTAGCCAACAACATACACCAAGCAACAACAAAGAATAAACATTGTAAAAGAATAATACGGTTAATTTGGCAGACCTGAGGCCACCAAATTAGAAAGGAATATAGGTGAATACGTCAGTTTGCTGACTGACCTATATTTTTAGGTGCGCAGGTCTGAGCAGGTCTTAATCTGCACAAACCTTCACCAATTCACGGGTTCACCCTTTTTCCGGTATTAAATTGTTTTACTATGATTAGCCAGAAATGTAATTTCACACTTAGACTCCAATTTATGTTGGTCTACCAGAAAATAGACCTTTTATTGAAAACTATCACAAAATTACATTAAACATTTGTATCGATATTAGCTCTGATTCTAACTACTTTGACAAGAATTCAAATTAAAACAAACAGACAGTTAGGAACCTTTCTGTTGGCACATTACTTACAGTTTACTGTGATAAGAAAAAGGAGGAAGATATAAGAATTGAAAGATAAAAGATTGAAAGCTAAGTTAACCGGTTACTTTGAACCAGAGGGTGACACCTTCTCCCACACGAGCAGAGACTGAGTGCCCGCAAGCTCAGACGCACCACGACTCTTTACCTGGTTGACGTTTCGTCTCTTGGGGATAAGAGTTGAGAAGTGGCTGGACACACGTGGATGATTTTGTCCACCGGCCGTCCAGTTGGAACTTTAGCGTGTGTGGCTGACCCACGATACGAGGAAACTCGCCTCCCTCGGCAGGAAACAAAGGTCAACGTCCTGACTAGAGTTTCAAAATAAACTTCGGAAAACAAATTCTTTCAGAGATGAGTGTTTTGAGACACAGCAAGGCTTGCCGTGGCTCCAGCTGAAAACGTGGGTCTAGTTGGCATATGACCGGAACGTTCCAGCTTTCCCAGAGGAGGAAACCCAAGTTCTCAGTAGTTCTCTCCTTCACACTAAAGTCCAAGGCAGAAATAAGACTTTATATGGAGGGTGGAGTTTGCCACCTTCTGAATGGCTTATTGGTTGGTTTAACAAAATAAAAGATGGAGTTTTGTCCCATTGGCAGAAATGTCTCTGAAGGAGACAGGAAACTGTTTACAGAATCGGCCAGCTGGACTGGCCTGTTGAGTCTATCTTGAAGACAAAACAGAAAAGGAAGTAACAGCTTTTCCCTGACTCACAGTCTTAGATTCAGAGCACATTTTGTATTGAAGAATAAACCAGCATAAAGGTCAAACTCATGTACAACAGATCATCATTGAAATGACGAAAATATACTGTTTGATCAATTCTGAATTAACACACATTAAAAAGAAAGTTCAATCTGATTAATTGGTGTCCATAAATTCAAAATAATTGTAACAAAATATAGTGTCCACTTGTCTCCTTGAGCTTCAAGCAAGTGTAACACTGAGAGTTTCAGAGAGGTGTGAACCCTAAAATATCAGAGATGAGATGTATCACTACAGTCCCCCTTTTTGGAAATCATCGCCTGTCCTTGTAGATGAGTTCCAACACGAAAGGATACCACCGAATGTCTCTGACCTCTATGTAATCCAGCAAGTGGAGAAAAAAGAAAAAAAAAGTTCAAAATTATACTCCCATAATGTTTTGGAAATTCCATACTGTTCGTAGGTAATCCCATTGCGGCAAGCTTTTAATCCTTTGGAAAACATAGTCTGTTAACCCATGGAAAACTGAGTCTGTGATCCCTTGGAAAACAAAGTCTTATAATCCACAACGGTAAATCCACAACGATGGGGTTATTGATTTCATCAGCACGAATGGTTTTTAATCAGCATGTAGAGGGGATCCCTCGATTGACCCAGAGGAGGCGGCCCTTGGATGAAGGTTGAAGACCAACGTTGGAGTAGCAGGTCCCCACATCGAAGGTTGCAGGCTGGATGGCTTCCAGTCGGTGCCACCCTGGTTCAATGTGTCATGCAATTATGTGGTTTTAGGTGGGCTTATGATTGGGATTCTACATTAAGCCTTACCTATATGCACCTGGTATGTAAGCTATCATGGATTAGATCAGCTACAATTACCAATTAAGGGGTGGATCAATGCTGTAAAAATCAGATAAAGGGATGTATACCTATAGTTTTTGGAGGGCTTCTGTAACGAAGGCCTCTTCTTTCAAACTATTCCTCCATTCATTACTTAGTTTAGGTTAAACTAAAATAAAAATGAAATCTAGTTTGGTCTAAATGTCTGTTGTCTTTTAGACGAACGACGCAAGATTTGGTATTCCCTGTAAATTTTGAAGTCTATGGCGAGACTCATCAAAATGAATAGATCTAGAATAGAGACGATCGAATCGGTTCTACCTAAATGATTGGGAGATCAGTGTAGATTATAGTACCTTAAGTAGTATAAATCTACAATGACTCATCAAAGATTGAGATCTTTAACAAAATGAACAGCATGTTGGCATAGTTAAATCCATTTAAGTCTTCAACTACATTAATCAAAACCTCTTTTGGCTGGGAGTGTTCAGAAAACAATAACAACTTCAATAACAACAAAAGTAGCAATTAAGCAACTAGAAAACAACGTTTCACTACAACAAACTCACTCTGGTCGTCAGATTCCAACGTGTCACACACAAGAAAAACAGTTCTTAGCTTTATAACCGATGTCAATTAAATCCTGCAGATTTAAACGGTTGTTAAGGTTAGTTTTTGTTGTGGGTTTTATGCTTAGCGTTTCTAAGTTCTAGTTGGAACGGTGTCTTTTTGCAACTAGTATAAGTTAAACTGTTTAGTTTATTTACTAACTTGTGCTTGGACGACCTTGTTTTCCCATGAAGTCTTTGAGTTTGCGAGATCTTTGTTGTTTGTGGGGTTATTGAAATCTTTGTCCTTAACATGGGCATGACCTAACATCACCCCCCTGTGGTCATGGGGTACCACGCACCCAGGTGTGGATGTCCGTCCATGGGCACGAGTTAGGATGCCATTGTTTAGTTTAAGCTGTTTTCGCAGTTTAGTTGGAACCTTGTGCAGGAACCTTATAGGTTTCGGCCAACGTATCTCTGTACGTTTACCTCTTTCTGCGTAATTCAGGTGTGTCACAACTGTCGTCTCTGTCGCAGGTGTGCCTGACAGGTCAGACTGCGACGTGTCACTGTCGTTGTGATGCGTGTCTCTCCACTTCATGACTGAAGAGGTGCTCTTTGAGTCTGTCAGAACTATTTCATCTCTGAGTAGTTCCAGATTCAAAAGCTCTTGGACCAAGGTTTCATCAAAAGCTTGGCTGATGGCTGAATTATCTGTCCCAGAGGACAGTACAGCGTCTGTGCTGTGGGATCCTTGGACCTCCACACAGTCTTCTACCTGTGGTAGATAGTGAGAGTATGAGTCTGCCCCCCTTTTGTTTGAGGAGGGGTCCTCAAAATCTGTAACAATGAAGTGCAAGTGACTGTCAGCGTGTGGTAGACTGTCACTTTCTGGACTCAGATGTCCTTGAACCAAGAGTTCACTGAAGTCTTGGCTGATTGCTGAATTACCTGTCCCAGAGGACAGTACAGCGTCTGTGGTGTGGGATCCTTGGACCTCCACACAGTCCTCTACCTGTGGAAGATAGTGAGAGTATGAGTCTGCCCCCCTTTTGTTTGAGGAGGGGTCCTCAAAATCTGTAACAATGAAGTCCAAATGACTGTCAGCGTGTTGTAGACTGTCACGTTCTGGGCTCAGATGTCCTTGAACCAAGACTTCACTGCAATCCTGGCTGAATGCCGTATTACCTGTCCCAGAGGACAGTACAGCGTTGTTGGTGTGGGGTCCTTGGACCTCCACACCTACTTCTATCCATGGTAGGTAGTGTGAGGTTGCCCCCCTTTTGTTTGAGGAGGGGTCCTCAAAATCAGTAACAATTAAGTCCAAGTGACTGTCAGCGTGTTGTAGACTGTCACTTTCAGGACTCGGATGTCCTTGAACCAAGGCTTCACTGCAACCTTGGCTGTATGCCGAATTACCTGTCCCATAGGACAGTACAACATCGTCGGTGTGGGACCCTTGGATCTCCACACCTTCCTCCACCTGTGGTAGGCAGTGTTCAGTGAGTGCTGAAGGTGTCAGCTCGCAGAGGAGGTTCTCGTGCTGGGCCAGAGTCTGGTCCACCTGTTGAGTCTCCTCTGTCTCACCTGTATCTGGAGGTTCACTTACCAGGCTTGTGGTCTCGGTTGGGGACATCCTTGTGACTTCTGCGGTACCTGCTGTTATACAGTCAGTGTCCTGACCTTGTGGAGGCACCTCGAATGGCAGTGGCTTGCTCACTGTGGCCCACATTGTTTGATCACCATAATTTATAATCGCGTCGAAACGGTTTATAAAATCTTGGCTAACCAAAAATGGAGTCTGGAGTGAGTCAAGTTCAGACACGTATACCGGGTGGTATAGTGACATTTTGCCAATCTGTATGTGAATCATGGCTATAGCTGTTGTCCTCGTCTTTGCGAGGCCCTGTAGCACACCATCAGTGTATTTCACAAAGTGTATTTGCCTGTCAACATCGTTAACGGCGGTCCTTAGCTCCTCAAACAGTTCGGCTGACATGATAGACACGTCTGAGCCGCAAACCAGGAGTGCTTCTTGCGCGAGGACCCCTTCCAGTGTGAGTGGTAGGTAAGCTCTCTTAGCTATCCCCCTTTTGATAAAGCTACACAGGAACCGTTTAGGTTTTTTCACACGTTTCTGTGTACGTGTGACTCTGTCTGTGTAACCGTCGTTGCTGTCAGTATCATGATGGCTGTCTGTCTCATGACCTTCGGGATGTTGATTGTCGGCAATGTGTTTGCTGTCAGCATCTTGACTTTCAGGATGCTGGTCATCAGCAAGTTGTTTGCTGTTAGCATCCTTGTCAATGTTGACGTTGTTGTTGTCAACTGTGTGCACTGAGTCATGGCAAAAGTTAGTGCTGCGCGTCGTTGCACCAGGTTGAACAACATTGTTTGTATTATCGTCAAGGACAACGTCACACGTTGTGTCAGCATGGTCAACCACTGTAACATTCAAATCATTTGACAAACAACTCACAACCTCAGTCACGTCCACGTGCGGAGGCGTCATTTCCTCAATCTGGAGCTTGTGTGACTCTTGGCACGTTTCGAACTGTGAAGCTCGAGGTGCAGGGGCAGGAGGGTCGCTTCTCAGGGTTACTTGTTGGGACTGATCATTCTTCAACGCGTCATGGTACCCATGCAACCTCCTCCGAGCTTCACCCACAGTGAGACTCGGGGTTACATGTTGAGTCCGAGCATAGATCAATGGTTCACAGTGCTCACGCAACCGCCTTCGAACTTCACCCACTGTGAGACCCATTAGAGAACTCTTTTGGTTCGATCCGAACCATCTGGGTTCATCTAGAGAGCGAACATCTGCCTTTTGTGGTTCATTGCTCATCTCCGGGTTTTCAACCTGAGGTGAAATAGGAGTAAAACTCCCTGTGATCCGCTCAGAGTCATTGTTCCAGCTGGAAACATACTGTTGTTTGTTTTCATGAAAAACCTGTTTACGTTCGCAGTCTATAGGAAAGGGAACCTCTTCTATTTTCTGTGAGTGGGATGTGACCTTTTGACTTGGACACACCACTGAGGGTGTTTGCCGTTGTTTGAGCATGTCAAAAAATTCCATAGCACATTGTTTAATTTCTGCCATGGTACTCTCTTTGCAATTAGTATGGAATCGAACATTTTTCAGTAGAAAAGGAATCAGATTAAAAGTGAAAAGACTTTAAAACTGTTCATCTTCCTCAACTCCAGGGACAGTGATGTCCTTGGTGTAAGCAGAGAGGAGCCTGTCGTAAAACACCAGGGGATGTTCACCTGATTCTTGAAGGACGTGCTTTGCAGCTAAGTACCTATCAAATGATGAAGCAGGCCCCCCTGTAGTTGATGTTGTTGTTAGACTGTCCATGTTTGTACTGATTTTCTGTGAATAATCAAGTAAAATGGTTCTTATTTTACAGTGTGCGTATAAATCATCACCTTTAATGTAGCCCTGAGTAAATCAAAACCAACCAGCCTCCAGGTGTGTGTTTCACTGTGTTCAACAAAACAACAGTTACTCAACAACCCAATCTGATCGCTGTTTTAATCACACCAACGCACATAAAAGTGATCTGATTCAAATGCAAGGTGTTTCTGTAAAATGATGTTAAAACAAATAAAAATCAATGATTTTTATTAAATTGTCGACCTGTGACAAGGTCAAACAAAGTTGGCTGTTTTTGTGTGATTTTTGTGAAAATCAAGACAAAAGATGCCTCATGTGTTATTTTAAACTTGCAGTCTAAAATAACGTGTGACAGACAGTGTGTTTTGCACAGAATCTAAGATAAAAATGTCAAGTTTTATCAAAGAGCAGACATGTCTGACTGAATTCTGTGTTACTGCTCTGCACAATATTTGATTTTCTGCGAAAATCAAAATAAATTATGCTGTAAGTACAAAATGTCAAATTGATCCCCGTTTAAAAACAGGGACGTTCAAACAGTGTACAAATTACTGGAAGACTGCGTCTCCTCTGGTAAACAGCAGGTGGGGTGAGCAGGCTGGAAAAGTTTATCACAACGACTGCAATTTCTCTCTCTGACCGCTATAGAGGCACTGTTGTCGCCTGTGAGCGCAGCTCTAAGCTGCTAACATTCAGACGTCTAACAACGGATCAAAAACATCAATCAGAAAGCCCAGAGCCCTGACGTGACAAAACTCTAGACCCCAGTCTCACACAAATGAAATTATGTGAGTAAAATTGGTCGGACTGTGAAACATTTTAAACTGCGTTTAAAAAGAAAAAAGGTCGGTCCTCTAGGAGAAGTTGCAGCCGCCGGTGTCACGTGACCTGGTCACATGGCGATCGGTTGTATTCTGAACAACTTACTCATACATCCACTAACATCTCAAAAACACAGCGATTAAGCAGTCTTTTCAATGACAGTAATGGACAAACAAGCATGAAAACTTGTCTGGGACAGTCAGCTGAAGTGAAAGGAGGCGAGGAGCGGGGTTTCACCCATTGCGCAAGCGTCAACACTCACAGCGTAATCGATCAATCACAGCGAAGACAGAACAGTAGTTCAAAAACCCAAGTGGTCATGGGAAATGGAGTCTTCTAAACCGTACGCCACTCACGTGTGACGTGCCGTTCGAGCGATGTGTTCACGGACCTGCGGTCGGTAGAACGTTGGCGAGGAACGGACTTTTTAACATTCTAAAACACTTATAAATATCGCAAAACACCGCGGTTAAGCCAGTCTTCGACGATATTACGTGCATAGAAACGAACAACACAGAAAAACTGTCAGAAATGTGTGCAAAAATGAATCTTGACAACCAGCAGTCTCACAAAACCAACTTCTTTGAACACAACACACAATGGACCAATCACAGCGTTTTAAGCAGCCATTTTGCGTCGGTACCGTTTAGCGTTAGCTCGATCCAAAGTACTGAACTCTCTTTCACAAAATAAACGACTACTACACCACAGAAAGTTCTGCTAACGAGCTAAACACATCCAGGCTAACTCCCACGCCCTCCAGAGAAGGCAGTACGCTAACTGTGTACAACAAAGGACTTTACGTCACTCAGAACCGGATCTCGGTCCGGTCCAAGCTGAGAGGGTCCAACCGAACCTCACAACAAAAACGTTGTACAGGTTAGGTAAAATGGAGCAGCAAAAAAAAATGTGTGAAGCAGCTTTTTCAACAGAAACCCACACATATAATAAAATGAAGCAGCGGTGACGCGGCGGTCACAAAATGAAAAAATGCATGCACCGTGCGACACGTTATGAACGTCTCACAAGCACAGACAAAACATTCATCACTCAGCAGCTTCAAACACGTTGAAATGTGAAAGAAAATATAATTCTATTGGGAAATGCACCAGACAATGCCACGATTAGCAATCTCTTAGACACTCACCAGCCAAAACTATTCCATAAGTCCAAAACCAGGATACAAACTAAGCCAACACGTTATGAGCACTTAGACTACAAAACAAAACAAATCAATAACTGTTTTAGGGACTCGGACGAGCCACCAAAATGTAAAGGAATAATACGGTTAATTTGGCAGACCTGAGGCCACCAAATTAGAAAGGAATATAGGTGAATACGTCAGTTTGCTGACTGACCTATATTTTTAGGTGCGCAGGTCTGAGCAGGTCTTAATCTGCACAAACCTTCACCAATTCACGAGTTCACCCTTTTTCCGGTATTAAATTGTTTTACTATGATTAGCCAGAAATGTAATTTCACACTTAGACTCCAATTTGTTGGTCTACCAGAAAATAGACCTTTTATTGAAAACTATCACAAAATTACATTAAACATTTGTATCGATATTAGCTCTGATTCTAACTACTTTGACAAGAATTCAAATTAAAACAAACAGACAGTTAGGAACCTTTCTGTTGGCACATTACTTACAGTTTACTGTGATAAGAAAAAGGAGGAAGATATAAGAATTGAAAGATAAAAGATTGAAAGCTAAGTTAACCGAAGTTACTTTGAACCAGAGGGTGACACCTTCTCCCACACGAGCAGAGACTGAGTGCCCGCACGCTCAGACGCACCACGACTCTTTACCTGGTTGACGTTTCGTCTCTTGGGGATAAGAGTTGAGAAGTGGCTGGACACACGTGGATGATTTTGTCCACCGGCCGTCCAGTTGGAACTTCAGCGTGTGTGGCTGACCCACGATACGAGGAAACTCGCCTCCCTCGGCAGGAAACAAAGGTCAACGTCCTGACTAGAGTTTCAAAATAAACTTCGGAAAACAAATTCTTTCAGAGATGAGTGTTTTGAGACATAGCAAGGCTTGCCGTGGCTCCAGCTGAAAACGTGGGTCTAGTTGGCATATGATCGGAACGTTCCAGCTTTCCCAGAGGAGGAAACCCAAGTTCTCAGTAGTTCTCTCCTTCACACTAAAGTCCAAGGCGGAAGTAAGACTTTATATGGAGGGTGGAGTTTGCCACCTTCTGAATGGCTTATTGGTTGGTTTAACAAAATAAAAGATGGAGTTTTGTCCCATTGGCAGAAATGTCTCTGAAGGAGACAGGAAACTGTTTACAGAATCGGCCAGCTGGACTGGCCTGTTGAGTCTATCTTGAAGACAAAACAGAAAAGGAAGTAACAGCTTTTCCCTGACTCACAGTCTTAGATTCAGAGCACATTGTGTATTGAAGAATAAACCAGCATAAAGGTCAAACTCATGCACAACAGATCATCATTGAAATGACGAAAATATACTGTTTGATCAATTCTGAATTAACACACATTAAAAAGAAAGTTTAATCTGATTAATTGGTGTCCATAAATTCAAAATAATTGTAACAAAATATAGTGTCCACTTGTCTCCTTGAGCTTCAAGCAAGTGTAACACTGAGAGTTTCAGAGAGGTGTGAACCCTAAAATATCAGAGACGAGGTGTATCACTACAACATGTAGATGTATTTATCTATTCCACCCATTCCATCCAAAACCAAAGGCCATAAAAATGAAAATGAAAAGTAAAAATAAAACCGCTTGTCAGGAGTGAAATGCAGCACTTCCATATAAGGTATGCACTTCTCATCTCTGCAGGGGATTGGCTCTGCTTGAACCACCTGTGTGACATCACACATGAGCAGACATGTCACACATGAGCGTTTGCACAAATAAGAAAATTAAGGTGTAATCCACCAGTTCAACCCATAGAACTACCGTAAACACATTTTTAGACCAAATATTGCCAAATATTGCCAATTTACACAGATATGCACAATTATGTGAGAATAAACACAGCCATAGTGCTAGATAACATTTTAAACACATTCTAGGGAGTTTATCAGCTAAAAAAAAGTTAATTTGGGGTTTAGTCGCACTTTAAAGGAATTGAGTTAAATGTCAGTGTGGTAGTAGCTGAGACTGACCTCCATCTTTTACTCTGAGTGCTGTCCCATAACACAAAATCTGTTTAAAACTTTACCATTAACTATTGAAATCAGTTGTTTGTCTGTTAGCAAAATATCTCAGAGGCAATCGAACAGATTTTAGTGAAACTCTCAGAAACTAATAATTGGACATATGTGTAAAACTGATTAACTCATTAATTTAATTAAATAAAGATGGCCGCCACAGCCAATTGACTTTAGGAAACACCAACAAGACTATAACTCAACCAGTTTGACAGCTATTGAGCTGACAGGTGTTGTGGTAGTAGCTGAGCATCATACTCAACACATACTTTGAGTGTGACACATTGTGCAACATATTTGTCTAAAACCTTGATATAATTTGTTGGAGTCAGTCCTGTTTGTCTGTTAGCAAAATATCTCATAAACCACTGAACAGATTTCAAAGATACTTTCAACAATTAATCTTTGGATCAGCTGAGAGGAAGAAAAATCTGCTCATAATTCATTCTTGTAAATTGAAACTCACGCAGAGTTTTATACATAGTTTTTTTATTTGTATCTGTAAACAGACCTTCACAACAAAGATTTGTAACTTGTGTCATTTTTTTACTAACACAAATCTTTTTACACACACATTCTTATCTACACATGCACAAACAACACATTTATTTTACAAGAAGGTTACAAGCACAAAATCTTTGTGAGCTGAATTTGTGCACAAATAAAAAGCCATGTGTGCAAAGAGAGATCATGTAAAGTCCACACAGAAAAGCTGGGAGGCAAACATGCACTAACCACTGCTGCCCACAGCTTCTTATGAAATGACTCAATCAAACTTGTCTACAAATGATGTGTAAAACACTTGAACAATAGAAATGATCATTTCAGTGTGATGTGCACACATGAAGCTGTCAAATAATGCAACATGTTGAAGAAAGCAGAAAAACAGCTGGTAAACAAACTAAACAGCTGCCCTGCTCTACATTTAGATTACACTTCATTCTTGGAGCTCACACACTTCACATGACATCAAGCTGACTTTTGAAACCATGGAAGGTGACAAGATATGTCTGCTTCTGTTAGTGAAGGAAGCAGAAGTGTTGAACTGCAAGTTCACTTTTCACATCATCTTCATGAGGTTCTGATGCTCGCTCAGTGGATCACCAGAGAGCTGGACTACAAAGTGAAGGGAACAGCTGTGTTGAGCTGAAACTTCTCAGAGTCACAAACGAGCCTGATGACATCACCATGGTAACAGAGACTGAAGTCAGTTTGATGTGAAACTGTCAGGAAGAAGCTCCATGTGTTCACTGAATCTTTTCTTAATGACATCCCAAATATTCAAATGTGACTGAAACAGCATTAATATCTCATTATAGTTCTACCAGCTGCTGTAAGATTTGAAACAGATTGTCAAATAAAACTAAACTCAAACTTCCAGCATCATCCTAAAAATCACTCATAGCTCCACATTGAAATAATCAAATGTTGTGTTTTCATTTCTAATTTTATCAGAATACAAAGTTTATTTAAGGATGTATATTTTATTCATCATTTAATATAATATATCTAACCTGTGGCTTCCAGGTTCAGGTAAAATGATTTCATTTGAGTCAAACTCATTTTCAATGAACTCATACTTTCAACATAAAACAATCTGAGAATTCTGCTGGAAAACTTGAACACACTCACAGGCCACATGAGCCAGTTTGTGTTAAAAAGCTCCGGTAAAACCAGTAGAGTCTAAACTAAATGTTTGCATTTTACAAGACGTTACCATCAGAACCATAAATGAAACGGATCATACGGCCTCTTCAGAACATCTGGACCATCACTCTAACATTTATACAGCTGCTGATTCCATGGGACTGTTAATCAAAATAATCCAATTCTAACTTTAAAGGTGAAGTCTGCAGTTTCTGTAGAACATCAGCACTTAGAAAAAATTTCAACAAGCAAAGCATTCTGATCCCTCCCCCTCAGAGCCATATATGGCTCTGCCCCCTTGTGGTCTGTTGAAATTCAAATTCAAGCTCTGTTTTTATTGGCTGATTCAAATTCAAGCTCTGTTTTTATTGGCTGGTTACAAACTTTGTTTTTATTGGCTGGAAAATGGCGGGTCACTTTTTCTTTTTAGAAATGCTTATTTACCACCTGGAGAAGCAAGGGGACAATATTTTTTTAAAGTTTTTTTCAGAGATTACCTCTCTAACATCAATCTAGTGACAGAGTGAAGAAATATGTTAAAAATATATTGTTAGAAAAGTTACATAAAGCAGCTTTAATGGCTGCTCATTTTACTGGGACCCAGTATCCCAACAGAACTTCAAACAACAAAGTCATGGAGTGAATAATCAGCTGATGTGTGAATGTAGCAGATCTACTGACAGAAACAGACTGAAAGTTCAGTTATCAAAGAAATCATTTTGAATTGTCCTGAAATTATTGTTATTAGTTTACATCATGTCTTTAAAAGTTTTGTTTTGTTTTCTAAACTTACATGTTTTATTCTTTATTCAGATTGTTCAGCTGCAGTTTGTCAGAGATCAGCTGTTCTTCTCTGAGCTCAGCTCTGAAGTCCAACCCCTCCCATCTGATGGAACTGGACCTGAGTGACAACAAGCTGCAGGATTCAGGAGTGAAGCAGCTGTGTGGTTTTCTGGAGAGTCCACGATGTAGACTGAAGACTGTGAGGTCAGACATGTTTATCACCTGCTGATGGAGGAGGAGGGATGTGTGTGTGTGTGTGTGTGTGTGTGTGTGCGTGTGTGTGTGTGTGTGTATGTGTGTGTGTGTGCATGCGTGTGTGTGTGTGTATGTGTGTGTGTGTGTGTGTGTGTGTGTGTTTCTGTATCAGTAATGTCATAAATCATGATATGGATTTTTTATATATTTAACGTTTAATTAAAAAATCATTGGATGTTCCTCTACAACTGATTTATTTTAGAGTCAACCTGAATCAAGATGGCCGCCACAACGAAATGACTCTACATCAGTCTATTTTAAAGGAATTGAGTTAAATGTCAGTGTGGTAGTAGCTGAGACTGACCTCCATCTTTTACTCTGAGTGCTGTCTCAAAACACATATGTGTTTAAAACTTTGCCATAAACTATTGAAATCAGTTGTTTGTCTGTTAGCAAAATATCTCAGAGACAATTGAACAGATTTTAGTGAAACTCTCAGAAACTAATAATTGTACACATGTAAAACTGATTAACTCCTGAATTTAATTAATTAAAGATGGCCGCCACAGCCAACTGACTTTAGGAAACACCATCATGACTATAACTCAACCAGTTTGACCGATACAGGTAGTCCTCAACTTACGACGTTTCGGACTTACGAATGCGTCTCATTATAATTTAAAAAAATTGATGTACAGTACTAGACAGTTACTAAGTACTTAGCCTATCCTAACACAGTTAAGGAGTGAGTTGAAATGTCTCCCTCCTCCCTAGCAGGCTCCATTCACATAAAGTAAGATAGCTCCCTTTAAGTGAAAGGGAGAAATTTTAACTCACTCCTTCATCTTTAAAAACTGTGTAATGATAGGCTAAGTGCTTGGTAACTGTACAGTACTGTACATGTATTCATTTAATAAAAAATTTTTTTGTATGCGATCCTACTTAGGAATTTTCGACTTACGAACGGCCCATAGGTACGGAACTAGCTCGTTAGTCGGGGACTACCTGTATTGAGCTGACAGTTGTTGTGGTAGTAGCTAAGCATCATACTCAACATGTACTTTGAGTGTAACACATTGTGCAACATTTTTGACTAAAACCTTGAAATAATTTGTTGGAGTCAATCCTGTTTGTCTTTTAGCAAAATATCTCATAAAGCACTGAAGAGATTTCAAAGATACTTTCAACAATTAATCTTTGGATCAGCTGAGAGGAAGAAAAATCTGCGCATAATTCGTTCTTGTAAATTGGAACTCACACAGAGTTTTATACATAGTTTTTTTATTTGTATTGTGTACTTCTGCCGATCAGCGAGGTAGTCACAAGGTACGTGACACGCCCTCACTGCAGCTTACTTACTAACAGGGTCTATTGAACTGCTCCCGGTGTTTGGGTATTACCTGTAACTATGTGGGACTGCTCCGACTGAAGGCTGTTATTGGGAGAATTAATCTGGATAATTAACCTCCTAGCATCCGCAAGCTACACCACTTTTCACACCTTACACCTCTCTCCACCTTAGCGGCCGGGGACCGGAGAGGTTAGTATAAGGCAACTTGCGTTAACGGAGGCTTCTCCCCTGTTTAAATGTTGCAATTGTTAACCGATCCAGTAGATTTTAGGATCCAGATGATTGGACCCTGGGGTATTGTTTTTTATATAACCTTGGTGCTAATGTTTAACCCTTAAAAACCTTCTAATATTTTGATGTTATCTTTGTGAACCAAACTTACATTTCCATGGACAAGTACAGTAGTTGATGAATAAAAGTCAAGAATTTTACATTTTGCTTTGCTTTAATCAGTTATTTTTGCGGGGAAGGAACATCGTTACAGAGCAGTAGTACAATTAATTATTATGATTATATATAAAGAAAAAGTAATAAATCACTGTGTGGATCTTCAGACTTGATGTTAAGCTGCTCGGTCTGCAAGAAGTCCTTGAGAGTTGGTCCTCTCTGGGGTCCGAGCTGGAGCGAGTCGGAAACTTTCCTCCTGATGTCACATAGTTGACACTCACAGTTCCCACCCAGTCTTAAGGACCAGAATTAGGGCTCTTATTCACAAGCAAACTTCTCACCTAGCTTTATGAGCTAGGATTTAGAGCAATTTCTCACCTGACCTTAAGGATCAGGATTAGAGTAATCTTTTACAATCACACGTCTCACTTAACCTTAGGGGCTAAGGTTAGAGTTTTACTTAATATCTTACCCAGTAGATGCATCTCTCCAAAGCCCTTAATAATCTGCGGCAGGTTTGAGCAAATAAGTCACTAAAATAATTAAATTCCCTGTTGGCTACTCTGTCTGCAATTACTTTAATTTGATTTAAATTTTGCTGAAAACCTGATCCAGAGAAGCGTCTCTCAGGCATTCCTCCTTTTCAGAGCCCCTGGGGACTCATAAGGAAAAACCTAGAGCAGTTTCTTCACTTCCCAAGGAATGAAGCTTGCTTCGGACTCTGCTGGTCTGATCTGAAGGAGCAAGTTTGGTGTCACCCTGGCTGTCGGGGTGAAAACCTTTGCAATCCCTCCTCAGAGTATGAGGAGAGGAAAATAAGTTCTCCCTAGGACGCTCGATCCGCCTGTCAGCACTGAGTCGATCTGGTCCTCGCCTTTGGTCTTCAATGGAGCAGCTCTGCTCCAACTAACAGCTACTTGACAACTGTTTGACAGCCTGATTCCTTATAAGGAAATTATTTTGCTCGAAGCTGGCCGAGTCATGAGGGCAGTGGATGACACTCTTCACAGAATCATAGATGCATGTTTTTGCCTTTTAACACATGGATTGCAAGAGATCACTTTTGTCATAAAACACCTTTAACACAGTAACATATAATCATTACATTTGTTATAATAAATCACATCTCACATGATTACATTGGTTAAATCATATATCCCATGATTATATTGATTAAAACAAACCAATTAAGGTTAAACCAAGTTCAGATAAAAACATATTAAGGTTAGAACAAGTCTTTTGCAGCTGTTTTCTCTATCTGCTCTTTGCTCAGCTCAGAAATGTTCATGCGTATTCTGCTCACTGTGACTCATTGTGACTTATTGCCTAATGCTTTCACAACCATTTTACGGTAATTTTGAGACATAGTTTAAACTTCTCTTATTTATCTTAACATTATAATTGTAGTATCCCATATCTAGATCTCATAGGGTTTAAGGTTAAACAGTTATTCTTCTCTGTGCTCCTCTGTGGTTCTCTGTGTGTGCATGTGTGTGTGTGTGTGTGTGTGTATGTGTGTGTGTGTGTGTGTGTGTGTGTATGTGTGTGTGTGTGTGTGTGTGTGTGTATGTGTGTGTGTGTGTGTGGGGGGGGGGGTTACTTCCACAAGGCCTTGTCTGTATTAAACATTCTTAACAGTTGCACTCAGGACAAGCCCAGACATGTATGAAATGCATATTTTATTTTATGAGTTACCTATAATAATACTTCGTGTAGGTTTTTTAACCCAACAATAATAGCCCCTCACTTGACACCTCCTCCTTGGATTCAAAACCTACCTCACTTTATTGAGCTTTAAGGCAGTCCTTATCTTCATCAATCACCTCTCCGCTCAGAACGTCATCTTCTTCATCATAATCCAGTTCCCTCTGAGTCTCTGGATCAGTTTCAGGATCTTCTGTGATGCCAGGACCCATGCTGCAAATTTCATCCTCAGCTGCGTCCCAAGAGTCCAGCACCGTCAACTCGTAGGCCCTCGGAGGACTTTCTGATGCGGGTGTAGAACTCGACTCACGAGCTCCATCTTGATCTTCCACTGAATCCGGGGCTGGGTTTTGCTCAGGCAAAGGGGAAATGGTCTCAGTGGACTGATGGTTTGATACTTTATTGAGCATGGGAGACCCTTCAGGAGTGATTGGTTCTATTCCAGACCATCTCTTATCTGATTGCAGATAGTCAGAACCATCTGGCACATGTTGTGGTTGTTCTTGGAGAGCTTGGGGGGCTGTGGCTGACTCGTCTGGGTAAGTTGGACCTAAGTTGAATCCCTCCATTAACAGCAGGTTAGGGGGGATTGACCCTTCAGGACTGGTTGGGTCAAGAGGTTCAGTGCCTGTGGAACCGATTGAGCTCGATGAACCCACTTCGCTACTCCCGTACCGTTCCAAGAAGGTGTCTAGTGAGTCCAATACGTACATTTCTGGGCCTTCTGGGTATTCCAGGACACGATTGGGTTGCTTAGGAGATGCCACGTCCATAGTCTCAGTCTCAGATTAGGCCTCTGGGGATTCGGGATGGAAGGGAGTTGATGTTGGGCTCTAGTGTGGAGTCGCTACCATCAGGGTTGGTGCCAAGTGGATACCTTGTGGGCTTGCAGCTTGGTTTTGGGTTACTGCTATACCAGGAGTGGGGACCAATTCAGGATTGGCACCCATGCTTGTGCCCAGGGTGGCAGACATTGCCAGTGAAAAAGGCTCTGAAGAATCCTGTGTGGCTTCAAAGGCTGGATCATAGACCAAGGCCAACCCAGTGTACAGATGAATGGCCACGAATCTGGTTCCGTTACCAAGATGTTCCCACGCCTTGGGTACCACCGGGTGGCATGTGGCTCCTTTTGGTATGGCCCCACATCAGATAGGGTGCAACATTCAGAGCCGAGGTCCAGATGACTTTGCAGGTTCTCTCAGTTTCCACACACACCTCCGCGGGGACCTGAGGTAGGCTGCCTGGTTCATCCAGGACCAGGATTCCATTTACCACAGCCTTAGCCACCACAGTGGAGTGACAGCGTTGGCACCACCATGATGACCCAACAGCCCAGAGGCATTTGGTTTCCGTCAATCCATGGTGACAGAAACAGCAAAGCACTTCGGGCTTCTGTAACAGCAATAAGGGATGTGACAGGACTTGTTCTATAATATTTCATTTTACAGTTAAAACAAGTATGATTTAACATATCAATAATCAACAATCATCTTTTTCATTCATTTTATCTTTTTTTTCTTTTTTTTTGCATAGAAATGCACTGAATTTTTTTTATGCATAGAAATTACTCTTAGACCTCATCGCCTCTTGAAACACTCAACTACGTTTGCACGGGCCTTATAGGCCGTCGGCATCTACCATTGAGCATTTCTCACAGAGATGAGACTTAGAGTTTAAAACAGTTCACAATTTCAAAAATAGCAAAAGAAATAATAACAAAAGTGGTAAAATAAAAGAAATAAAAATTTAAATTAGCGTGAGCAGGGGATTTCAAGCAATGTTGGTTATAATGATTAGATTCTTGTATCTGCCAGGAATTCAGATGTCTCGATCCACGGAGATCCCACGATCTCCGCTTGCCTCCAATCAAAACAGCCAACTTTATGGACCAACGGTATCTGTTCTGGGGTCTCAGGGACAGAGTCTGATAAAGCAGGTGTGCTACCACCGTTATGGCTATAGTGGCTTCCATCACTACCGTCACAATTCTACCAGTCGTGTTCCCACAGTTGGTGTGGGGGATGAGCAGGGGGGTAAGTCCCGTTGCACACGCAAGTGCTACCACAACAGTATCTACCATCAACCAAGCTGAGATTACCACTCCCTGTCGAAACGAAGGGTTCACTCTTCCCAGCAAGTAGATGACAAACAGATGTGGCATAATTTCAGCTCTCTTGAGTATTACATGGGTCACCACCATCTTAGCATAGGCCTGTAGGGCCACGGGGATCCTCATCAACCTCCCCCTGCCCCACTCCCCGGTGTGGCAGTAGCACATCCATGCCATCATTATCAGAAAATATTCAACCGAGCTTCCTTTAAAATAGGCAGGGCACGGAGGCCAAAGCTTGGTGGTAGGTACTGCACTGGTACCTGACTCCCAAGCAGACATGCTTACTTCTGACTGACTAGTGGTTGTCTGGCTTCCTTCGGTGGTCATGATTCAGAATGATATTTTCCTAAACCAATAATATGTGATGTGGGTTTTTCTTCTTAAAATTCCACAATAATATTGAGTGATATGTCTCTCCCACTCTTCTAGCTGTTCTCTCTGTTGGGCTGTTATCTCGGTTTTCCAAACACAGTAGCCAGGCAACGCTATTCCAGAAGTGTTGGAATATCCGTATTCCCTATATGTAACACTGATGTATCTGTCCTTTCCTTTGCCCTTCACAACCTGAGTTTTACACTTTTCTCCACAAGGTGTTCCTTTAAGCTCTTCAATTCTCCTATTATAAACCTGTTCTTCACAGTGGCAGAGAATAATATCTTCGTCTTTAGTTGTCACAACCACCTTATCTGAGGTTGTAAAGGCGTCTATCCAATAAGAGTAAATAATTACCGTGACTAAGGTACAGGGTGGTGTCTGCATCCCGTTCCTTGGTTCCTATTTTAGGTAGTTGGTCAGTTCTTAGTAGCTCTCGATGTGAATTCTCTGGAGTACCCCTCTATGCTGCTTCAGGGTTGAGGAGTGACTTCTCCTCTGTCTCTGTCTCTTATTCTGAGCCAGCGCCTGGTTCTGGTGGGAGTGGCTTAGGGATCCTCCCCTCTTTGTTGAACATGGTTTTGAGACACTCTTTCAGCACCACACGCCCTAATAAGGTAACAACTATCAGGCCGACTAAGCTGGCCAAATAAGGCCAGATCTGAAGGAACAGTTCAAGCATCCACCCCTCAACTATATTTCCTCCTTCCTTGATCACTTCTCCAACTCCATGTATGGCCTCTTTAACTTTACGGCCTACGGTGCAACTAACAGTCTCATACTATGCACAATTATGCAGATTCTCTTCTGTACCACATTTGTTCCAGCTTTTTCTGGATACTGGCAAGTCAGATTGGAGTAGATTTGGTTCGGACCTACCCAATCATATCCTTGTGTCTCCTCTCCGAGGCACATGTGGCGCCTTACTGCATGGCCTTCGGCTAGAGTAATCAGGGAATCTGATACAAAAGGGATTATCGCTCCCTGAATATGTTTTTTTAGTTTTTAGCTTGTGTCCTAGTATGGCCGTAGTACAAGATGCACCGTCAGGCACCAACATTCTCCATATTTGACCATATTTCTTCCACACTACTTCAGGAGCGTGGGTCGAGTATTCTCTGCATAATAAGAATCACAATAGCTTTCCCATCCGGGAAGCTCATAACAGTGTCTTCGAGCCAAACTGATCACACACACTGTCTGCTTTTCATTACAGGTCATCTGCCATGGCCTAGGACTAACATACCTGTCTGGGCGATATATAGCGCTCGTCCATATATCTTGCTCTTTGGAATACACAGTGGTTGAGAACTGATATCTAATCCAATAATTACTTTATTGGTACAAACATGGGGCCACCCATTCTTTTATTTATTCCTCCTGAAATCCCCACCAAGTTTGTGTCTTATCCTGCTTATGGTATTCGTGCCAGGCTTGGAGCAATATTTTAACTGTCTGTGCCTCTCGCAGGGCGGTACAATCATAACGCCACGTAGACATTATAGCTACTTCAGTCTCCCACAGCCTGCACCTTAGGGATGCTCCACTACTCTCCCACTCTGAGTTATTAAGACTAAGGAAAATCTGTTCATCTACACACTTGTCAATTTTGTCAAAGTCACCTTTTGGTGCCTTAAGGAGTTCATCTGGTCTAGGCAGTTTTTGTACGTACATGTCGGAATAATATGGTCCCATTAAGCCTGTGTGAAGTCTAGAGTGTCCCTCTACAAAATCACCTTCAAAATGGGGTAACCCTGGGACTATCCAAACCCATGGTAATGTTATATTTAACCAATTTTCATGCCAAGCATTTGCAGGATGAAATATAGCTGCCCAATTCCAATAATAATATCTCTGATTCCAAACTGGTGTTATTGGTAAATAATTTTGAGATCTGCACTCACCATATAGGTTTTATAGCAGACTGGCAGTTTCTTTAATTTATTTTCCCTGCAATACTCTGCATACTCTGCCTGTGCCTTCTTTGTGTCGTTTTGGGGTATACAAATCTTCTTCTATATGATCCTTCAAACACCCAACCTTTGGTAGTTGGTGGTGCATCAGTGGACCCAGGAGGGGTGGTTCCTCCGGTAGGTCGCACTTTGTGTCTGGGTTCGGTCGCATTGGGTTTAAGCACTTTCTTGTGTTTAATAATGTGAATTGTTCTGACTTTGGTTAAGCTTTGATTACCTTCAGTGCAGTTTCTTTTGATGGATTGTGAGAGTTGGTCACAGTCCAGATGGAGGTTGCCCCAAAACTTCCAATGAGGGAGAATTGCTTGACAACTGTCCTCCTGGTTTTTGGGCGGTGCGGGATAGATTACTTCTGTATCCCAGTGGCCTTGATGTGCCATCACAGGTAGTGGTCGACAGACATGATCGCATTGCCATTCTGGGGGTTGTTTATCTGGGTGGATCCAGTTACATCTCATCAATCTTCTAACATGTTTTTCTAAGATTGCTGTCCAAACAACAATTCCATCCTGCAAAATTAGCAGGTCAGTGATAGTCCAGGACACTCCGGTCAGATTTTCAGCATCAACTGCTGTATACCATTCAGGCAAGTTGTTCAGCTTCTTTCTCCAGGCTCGGTAGCCTGCCTTTCTCACTTGGTTCCAAGACAAAGTTTGATTCTGAATGTTTTCACTCTGGTTCCATGGCATGAAGATGTTTTTTCGTGTGATGTCCAAGCAGGTCAGGTTTGCATACTTGGATCTCCTGTGGGAGACTTTCCCATGCGTTAGGTTCCATGGTCTGATTCCGGCTTGATACAAAATAACCAACAACATAATTAAGCCTATCAACACTACAAGTACCCACCGTAGGGTTTGTAGACAAATCGCTTTATCCATTCTCGTAATCCATAAACAGTCCTTAGGTCGGTCAGGGGTCACTAGTTCTTCGTAGATGTTAGACTCGTTCTCATAAGTATGTGGATCATCATCGCTATCTGAATCCTCGCTGCTCGAATCGTTACGGTTCAGCCTTCTTTTCAGAGAAATCATGTTGGAGGGGATTGCCTTTGAAGCCTTTGTTTCTCTTGGACTTGGGTTTCCTCCTCGAGCGCCTGTGAGTTGTGGTCACTCAGTCCTTGAGGAGTTCCAGATAAAGTGGAGAGGGGTGTGGCAATCCAGTTTGCAGTCCTTTCCACACCCACTTCCACTGAATCACCAGCCATTCGCTAGGTTTAGGCTGGGGTCCTTCTAGACTCCATCTCTGTTGGAAATTGGTTCCCCGTGTTATTTTCAGTTGTGTCTTGTAAAGAGCTTTGAGATATTGATCTACTTTGTCACCCCCTTCTGCCAGGGATTCTACTAAAATTATCAGTGGTTGGTCTTGATACAACACTTGCATCACATATCCTTTTCTTGTCCCTGGCTTACGTCAGTGGTGGTAGGGTGTGATATACGGTCCCTTAGCACTCTTATAGGCAGGTGTTGATTCTCGATGACATAGCGCTCTGGTTTACTCACCATTCCTTGGATGGCTTTCACCATGGCAGGGCTTGTGGTCCATATCACCATGCCTCCCACAGAGATTTAAAAGAATCGACTTTGGTATGTCTCACGATAGTTGGGTCCCCATCTCAGTTTGATGCTTATTCCCGCTACTGTCAGGTAAACCACGTTAAATATCCATGGTAAGGTTGGAGGACAAGGCTTAGGACGTTTTTCATACCGGTGCAGGTATGCTGGCTTCAAGTGATATTCTTCTTGAGGTTCGCTCAAATGA
>JBBPBX010003372.1:53774-64937 GCA_038048925.1 Garcialebias charrua
GTCCTTCCATATAGAGATGTCAATTTCGGGTTTGTCGAGCCATACTATGTTTTCTGTTATTTTTAGAGTTGGTATTTTTGGACCAACCTTATCAAATTGAACCAAAATATTCTCAGTATCTTATCTATTGATTTTTAGTCTATAATGTCTTCCTCTCTTACGAGCTTAGTTGGTAGTCCGGGCCCAGACATGCTAGGATCCGATGTCGTGCTTCTGGGCTGATCGTACGCTTGGGAGGTTTAGGCGGAACTTCTCCTCTTTCTCTTCTCCTCACCCTTTCTTTATAGAGCTCTTCACAAAGAGGTGATGAGTGGTGTAAGTTTGGGTTCAGCCCTCGCCACACCCATTTCCATTGAGAGACTCCCCAGCACGAAGGTTCAGGTTGGGGGCCTTGTAAGTGGCCAAAGGGTACATCATTGCGGGATGAGGCCTCGACACATTCCCATATGTCTAACATCTGAAGCAATTTCTTTTCTCTCATTTTTTCAGCGTATCTGTCATATTCCCTGCCCATCTCGATCAACTGTGTTGTTATACACACTAATGGGTGCCCTCTGTAGGATATTTTCATCCTGTGGGCCAGCCGTAGGGGATAATTTTCCCAGTTATAGTGAGGGGCCCAGATTCGGTCGTACAGCATTCGCATAGGCAGCCTAGTATTTTCAACTACCATTTTCTCTGGGTCACATTCCCTTTCATAGATTTTTGTTCGCAAAGTTGGGCTCGTGGCCCAGATGATTTTTTTTCCTACTGAAATTTCACAGTATTCTGTTTGGTGGGGCTCTGCGTAATTTGGGCCCCATTTGATTTTAACTTGGAGTCCTTGTACTATCATCTGGACAGCGTTAAAAGTCCAAGGTGTCCCCATTGGGCTCGGGTTATATGGGAGTTCAATGAAATCACTTATCCAGACTAAACCGATAGGTCTGTCTTTTGCTCGAGTGATGTCCTTTTCCCTGTATGTCTTTACACATGAATTGTAATAGTTTGATGACCCATTGTAGTAGATGGAAAAGTCTTTTCTCGGTTGGTCTAATTTTACCAGCTTACCATGAACAATTAGGGCTGGTATGTATGGCCCAATTCTGGATCTTTGAAACAGTACATTTACTACTTCTTCACATGGTTGCTTTTTTGTTCTGGCGAGAAAATCTATCTCGCCTGGTCCATATGGCATGTACCCTTGGTATTCGTTCAGGAACCAGCATGTGCCAGCTGACTTAATTGCCCTTATGTTGGCTTTTCCCTTCCAAATAATACTAGGGCATATTATAACATTTCTTAGCTTTTTTCTACCTTTTTTTTGGTTGCAATGAGATCCATTGATGATTCTAGTGCCCCTTTGGTTGGTTTTTACTTGTCTGTTTTCTTCCATTTTCGCTGGAAGGTTCTGCTAGCCCAAGCTTTCAGTCCACTTTGTTTCTTTCCCGCTTTGCTCGATCGAGGTTTTTCTGCTTTGTGTTTGCTGTCCTCAATCGGCTGAACTGTGGCTCCAACTGAGTACACACCCAGGTATGGTGCAAGGATCATTTGCACAGAAATTCTAACCCTCTGGGTGGAGTCTGGCCTTATGGGGGTGTTCACCCGTTGCATTGCTGTTTCGGGAATTTGCAACATTCCGTGCCTCTCCCAGGCTTCCGGGGTGACTAAATACTCAGCAGTTTTTTGCTTGGGTCTCACTCCCTGTACTGTCCACGCATCTAGGCTGGTGATAAAGTAGTACAGAGTTGTGTGTCTAGCTCCGGCTTCACGAGGTTCCTCAGGCAGGTCCACCAGTGGGAGACTCTGGTTTGAGATCACTTCGGCAAACAGCTGGGCCCACGTTGTTAATTCCCAAGGACCTTTCCAACCTTCCTTCTGAACTTTCTCATTCACCTCATCTGGAAGCGGGTTCATTTCATCGCTCTCTATTTCCGATGGGTCCCTGAACACTTTAAAGACCAATGGGAACTGGTTAGTGCCGAGAGGAGCGTTTCTTACTCTCCCCATCATAGGGCTATAGGGCCAGGACTGCTGTACTGACTGCTCAAGCAGGTCTCGAGGGTCCCAATTTTTCTCTCTTGGGTCAGTTTGTTCTTTCCCAATGGGACCTCCTATACCTGGATACAGAGGTGGAGCTGAGGGGCCCGCCTCTGGTCCCTGGTCATACTGCTGTATGGTTAGGGCTTGTCTCGGGACCTTGAAATTCTCCCCATCGAGCTGTGTTTTAAAGGACTTGAGTGTGTCGCAGTATTTTCTTACCTGCCAGCCCCTGGCCTTTTCAGAATGCACCAGACACGCTTCTCGCATGTCTTTTTGACAATCTCCGCAGTAATTCACGTCAGTTCCATCCCATGTGCAGGTGCAGTCCTTTGGGCCTTTTCCTTTCAAATTCCACTGAGTGATGATGATTATTCGAGGTAGGACAGCAATTCTACATTCTCCGCAGATGAATGCATCCATTACTTTTACTGGTTTTATCTTCAAATGTTTGACATCAAACTTATTTGATTTAGGCCTGAAGGTAGCCTGGTTGAAACCATACCCTTGTCCTTCACTTCGCTTCACACAAGGGTCTGGACTTTTCCCATTGAAAACCGTTTCTTGCTGGAGGCGTTAGCCTCTGATTAGGAACAAAACCATTGGATAATTTGAACAGGGAAAGCATTCTGCTCCCTCCCCTCAGAGCCAACCCCGTGCTCTACTGAACTTGACTGACAACTGCTCCGCCCCCTCTGCAGCATTTCTCTCGCTGCGCAAATTCTGTGTTTATAACGTTTTAATACAATAAAATCAAACCATGGATCGCTGGTCTAGCTCACCAAAAGACCAGAAAATCTGATGGGACTCGCTCAGCAACTAAAACCCGAGTTTAATTCTCGTGACAACCTGAGGCATTTCCGTGTTCATTTTACTCAGCAGGAGGGTGGAGGAGAAGGAGCGATTACTTGACTTTTGGGAGAAAAAAAACAAAAGAAAACTCCAGATAAGGGATTAAGCAGGGGAAATTAATAAATTTGTGTCACATATAAAACAGTCCTGCATCGCTGAATGAGAACATGCCGTGCTCTGGTGAACTTGACTGACAGCTGCTCCGCCTCCTGAGCTTTCCTCTCGCTGCGCAAATTCAGTGTTTATATGGAAATAAAACGTTTTAATACAATAAAATCAAACCATGGATCGCTGGTCCAGCTCACCAAAAGACCAGAAAATCTGATGGGACTCGCTCAGCAACTAAAACCCGAGTTTATTTCTCGTGACAACCTGAGGCATTTCCGTGTTCATTTTACTCAGCAGGAGGGTGAAGGAGAAGGAGCGATTACTTAACTTTTGGGGAAAAAAACCAAAAGAAAACTCCAGATAAGGGATTAAGAAGGGGAAATTAATAAATTTGTGTCACATATCTGCATCGCTTTACATCGCTTTGAATGAGAACATGCCGCTGCACGCTGACTGAGCGCTGGCAGAGCCCTTTTATAGGGCTCTGCGCGCTGGGACAGGTGGGGGCGTGGGTTAGGGTCCAAAACTCCACCCCTTCTGTTCTCTGATTGGTCCGAACAAAAATCTACCGGAGAAATCCTTGTGGGTGGGTGAAGTCCCAGACTGTGCAGTGAAGGGAAATGAGAATTGAGCGGAGCTGTGCAGGAATGGCGAGGACCAGGCTAGCCTGAAGGGCTTTTTCTTTCCCGGTTCCTCCCCATCTCAGGGGTAGACCGCTGGATTTTGCGCAAATCGCACACTGGTTGATCAATGCACTCCACTTTATAACCTCACTCTCCGTTGACAGGTATCCTTTTTTAGCATATTCCAATGTTTTCAGGACCCTTCCTACCCAGAGCCCTGAGTTTGTCCTTCTTAGGATAACTCCCCCGCATATAGTGGCCATTCTAATATAGGGGAGCATGCTGTTCGGTTCACTTGCCATAATCCAGTTTCTGGTTTCAACTTAGCTAGGAATTGGCTTCAGTTGCTCTACTCCTTGGATCCCTTTTTTCACTAGTTCCACTGTGTTTTTGTCCAAAAGTCTTTTCACTCTGTCTGTGGCGTTGTATTTGGGCCTTACCGCAACTGCTGATGGGTGATCCTGTGCTCTGACCCACACCTTCTACCCCACCTTGAATGAGACATCAGATCCAACTGTTCCCCTTTATCATCGGAGCCCCGCCCAGTTTCCTACGTGGTGAACTCTCGTTGGTTAAGCTCCTCTGAAGGGGAGAGCCTATCAGCTCTGCGCCTGTCATTCAAAGCCTGTCCTATTTCCACAGTTTTAGTGCTCCATTCTTTGGTATTAGCATTTTTAGCTATCCAATTTTTAACTAAACCTATGGCTCTTTCAGCAACTCCGGTGGCTTGGGGTGTATAAGGAGGTGAGTAAACACGCATTACCCCAAAAGTCTGGCACCAGTGATCTACTTGTACATTGCGGAAGTGTGTCCCATTATCAGTTCTCAACTCTTTTGGAATTCCCAACGCTCCACAGACTTGTTCCAGCATGCTAACAACACTGTTGCCATTAGCTTTTCTTACTGGTTTTACTATCACGTACCCTGACATGGAGTCCACTAGTACAATAAGGCATTTCTCTCCCTTCTTGCCTGTGATTCCCATGGATCTGGCTACGTCCATGCACACTGATCCCCAGGGGATTGTGCTTGTGATAGTTTGTCCATCCACTCGGTGCCCCCTGCGACCTGCGTTATATTGACCACATATCCCACAGTCCAGCAGCAATTTGCGGATTTGTTTTAAGGGAATCCAGAGCTTCTGATGCTCCAATTCCTAATGGTACATTCACACCAAACAGCGTTTCAACTTCAAAAAAGCTCATCACGCACGCAAGTGGATGCACTGGACCTACAGTGGTGTCCAGACCAGAACGCGAAGCTGCGGCGGTGTGGCGGTGGGGGGTGTGGGAGGAGCTTACCGGTACACCGAGTTCCTCACTGCACTCCGCCAGGCGAGGAGCTTTTTATTTCTGTCTCTGTAGAGCAGACTTGACTGGTCGTGAAGGACTTGTCGCGAACACACAGCTACAATGAGTTTCTCTTCCATAGTACGACTTCGCGGGTTTTTTCTGTGTCCCACAAACAATACGTCACATAGTTGCGCAATACCTGTCCCCTCGTTTCCGCGTCAGCGGACCCCCTCTCTTCTCCCCCCGACTCTCCCTGATCAACCAATCAAGGAGAGTTGAACGACGTTTGAACGTTTGAACCGCGAAATCTTCAGCTAAATCAACGCGTGCTTTGGAGGCTGAAGCGAGTTCACGTGCACGGAAAACGCTTTCCAGCACGCTCAACACGCACGTAACGTGATGCCCAATGACAAGACGCGCCTGGAGACGCGTCCCCCATTGACTTTGCATGTAAACTGGACGTTCCTGCAGTTGAAACGCTGTTAGGTGTGAATGTACCATTACGTGTAGGTTGTACGCCTGCATGACCTAAGCTCTCATGCACATCTCGTACAACCTCAGACACGTGCTCCTGTGGGACCCTCCGACCCTCGGGGGTTTGTTACCACTTCTCGATCCCAACAAAAACGATTTTTCTCTGTTGTACATAACGATCAACTTCATCATTACCCTGCCAGTGCTTCCCTTCCTTAGTGTGGGATTTCTGATGCTCGACTTCCAGTTGCAGGTTTAGCCTTATTTCAACTATTTTCTTCCACAAATCATGATGAGCCACCACTTTCCCTTTAGCACTTTCAAACCCATTTTCTTCCCAAATGGATAAGTCTTCATTCAGAGCCTGTGCACAGTAGTGGATGTCAGTTACCACTCGTGCTGCTTTTACTTTTCTGTGAGTTAGTTCTAGCAACCCTTCGAGTACTGCCGTAACTTCTCCAGTTTGCGCACTTCCTGGCACTCTCCCTCTCCTACGGCAGCACTCGTTCCCTTGAAACTTGAGGATAAATCCCCAGTGTGCCACCTGATCGGTTCCTTTCTTGGATCCGTCGGTGTAGAGAGTCCAGTCATGTGTTTTCTGTTTCTCAGGCGTCTCTTTTGGTGCTTTTTTGTTCACCGGTTGTGCTGGTCCTATCTCTAGATCGGGATCTAACAGAATATCTTCCCATTGTCCCCAGCATGAATTCATGGCTTTGGTACTTACTATTGTCCCTTTCCTAAGATATTTGTGCACTTGACTTTGTGTTATGACTTTGATGGGTTGGCCCTGGGCTAAGTCTTTCAGTGTACCCCAGTATCTAGCTAACAGAGCTAGTTATTTTTCTTCCTAGGGAAACTTCCTCTCTACTGAAGTTAACGTGTAACTCCAGAGAGTAACTAGCCCTCCATGTTCATTTTTAACTGCTATCATTGCATTATCTTCCTCACAGCTGATCTCAGCTATGAGTTTTGTCATTGTGCTTTGTGGTTCTAATCGCACTGCTTCTTTGTTTTTTTCTCTGAGTTCTTCCAAATCCTTCTGATTTCCAGCTGTCCAAACCCATGCTTGTTTGTTTTTCTTTTCTTCTTGTACTTCTTTTTTCTTCAGACAGGCATATAAGGGTTTTGCATATTTTTGGTAGTTAGGAACATGATCTCTCACATAGTTGCACAGTCCTAAGATTTTTTGTAGCTCGTTTTCGGATTCAGGGGGCTGAATTTGCTCAAGTTTTTCTCTGTAACCCTCGGAAAGTCCCAGATCGGCCGTTACTTGGAAACCTAAATAGTTTACTTGGAACTGCCCAAACTGACATTTCTTCAGATTAAGTTTCAGCCCTGCTTTTGTAACTCGTTGCACCACTTCTGCTAACCGTTTTAGGTGTTTCTCCTCTGTGTCATCTGCGATAAACACATCATCGATGTAAACTGTGGCACCTAAGTCTTTAAGCACATCCATTACGGATGACTGGAACACATTTGGAGAATTTTTGTATCCTTGTGGCAAACGTTGCCACACATAGCTCCTTCCTTGATGGGTAAAAGCTGTTTTCCCTTGTGATTGTTTAGCCAGTCTGAGAGAGAAAAATCAATTTGCTAGATCAATGCAGGATTTGTACTTTTTCACTTGCAATGTTTTCAGAGTACCTTGAGGGTTAATTAGGCTCGCTCGGTTCGCTACCGTTCGCCTATTTAGTGCTTTAAAATTAATTACTGGTCTCCATCCCCCTCCTGCTGACTCAGGTTTCTTTACCGCTTGAATGGGGCTGTTAGTAATGGGATAAGCTTCTTCTCTGATAATCCCTAAAGCACTTAGTTCCCTCACAATTTTATTCATTTCTTCCACTGCTCCCGGGTTCAAGGGGTACTGTCTTACAGGAAGGTGTACACCTCCTTCAATTATATGTACAATTGATGGGCCTAAGTCTCCACAATCATTTTTAAATCTGGCCACTGAGGCCGACTCGATAATTTGTCTTAACTTCTCTTTCCCATCCGGGGAGAAGTCACTCTCATTTACCCTTTGTTCTGTTACCTCGGGGATATTTACAGGTTTATACCATTCTTCGGATTCATGTTTTTCATGGGTGGGCCCTATCTTTACTAACCTAGATTTAAGCATTTACAGTCGTCTGTTCAGGGCCCTGCAGTCTTTTTGTGGTTTTCTTAATTCTTTCAAGTCAGTTATGCTTACTAGGTTGTATGGTCCTTTGATCCACACAATTCCATGCCATTGTAGTAATATAGGAAGCCGCAGTGTAATTAAACACTTACGGGTCAGTTTACTGACTTACATAAATTTTAGATGAAAGGTTTGGGCAGGTTTTATCTACACAAATCTACCATCAATTCACAAGTTCACTCTTTTTCCAGCTTAAATTGCTTTGAGGTGACTAGACAAAATGTAATTTCACGAAAGACTTCAACATATGTTGATCCACCAAAAGATAGACCTTTTATTGAGACAATCATAAAAGTACATTAAACATTTGCATCGATATTAGCTCTGATTTTATAACTACTGTTGACAAGAATTCACATTAAAAACAGACAGTTAGAGTCTAACGCCCTGTTGGCACATTTACTTAACACTAGCAATCCTAGGAAGAAAAAAAAAAAACAAGAACTGCCATGAGTTTGTCAAAATGACCATTGAAATATTCACATTCCATTTAGGTGTTTGTCCCCCCTAGGGGGGGACAAACACCTCATCCCTACAGATAATCTAGAGATAATGATCAGCCCTACAGACTTCTGTTTGTGCATTGTAAATGACATGGGGTGATGGGTGCTGTTACTATGACGATACCTAATTAGAATTTTCTTCTGCATGTAAAGCCTTGGGGGTGTGGGGGGGTATGTCCATTGTTTGAGAACATCTTCCTATGGAGCCTCTCAAACTCACTTCAAGAGCAGCAGAGCAGGATCACAAAAGCAGCAGAAATAATGCCCAAGTTTTATAATGCAGAGCAAACTTTACAGTTTGTTTTGGATGGCGTGAACCCGTGCGATTCAGATGGTGAAGAGATAATCTGTCACTTGAGTTCTGATGATGAAATGTCTTCTGGTAAGATTTTTTTTTTTAAATTTTCTACAGTATTGGCTGTTGTATTTATGGAAGAGGCACAATGTAAAAACTACCATCTTGATAAGTTACAATTATTCAAGAATATTATTCTTGCTTAATTTGAGCAATTTTGACTTGTCTTTTGACTTAAAACAGGACAAAGTGTCTTGATATGTTGTTTTTTAACATGTTTTTATGAATTTTATCATGAAAATGTATTATGCAGCTGAGGGGTTTGTGTAAATTTCTGAAAAAATATCTTTACCTATTGGCATTTTTTATACAACAGGGGTCAACCTGTGGCTCTGAAGCCACATTTGTGGTACTTACAAGCTTTGATCAAAAATAAATTTACACTGAATTTTATTTGTTCCTATAACAAAAATGGCTAGTTTTCGCAGTTTTTCCTGTCATTTCCTTTGCAAATGTGTGAATACTATAACAAATAGAAGGAGTAAAACATATTTTAACTTTATTTATTAGAAGTAGGATATTTCATTTTTCCACAATCAAAACAATTTACCTAGACCTGCATATTTCATTGTTATTTTATATTTATTTTTTGGTGGAAAGAACACATTGTTTTTTCCTTCTTTTACAATATGTTTCAGAATTAGAATTCAAATACTACATTTGTGTCAATTTCCCATTATTGTGACCTTTCACTAATCAAATCTCAAACACATTGTCTTACAGATGAAGACACTGAAACACCTCCTGATGCAGTTGTTTACAATTCAACACCTGACACTTCACCACCTCTAAATGTCGATGAGGAAACTTCACCTCCTCTACAAAAGCGAGGTCGGATAGAGAGACACGAGTGGATTACAGAGACCGCAAAAGACGGCACAGTATGGCGTGAAGAACAGCTTGGAAGACCTGTGGATCACAGCCCTACTATTGAATGCTATCCCAATGATGGAGAGCCAACACCTTTGGCCAGAAGAAAAGTGTCCAGTCGCTTACAGAGTTTCCTCTGTTTCCTCTCTATGGAAATGATTGTGACCATACAGGACTGGACTGTAAAACATGCACGCCGCACACTTGATGCTAACTGGTTCATGGCCGTCCCTGAACTAATGGCATTCATTGCAATCCTCATCCTGCGAGGGATTTTCCGCCTTCCAGCGGTGCATGACTTATGGTCTGCAACAATGGGAGTGCACGCCATTAGCAGCATTATGGCTCGAAACCGCTTCCAGGACATCATGCGGCACCTGCGCTTCGATGACAAGGACACACGCGAAGAACGAGTCGCAAATGACAGGTTTGCTGCAGTCTCTGGTATTTGGAAGGCTTTCGTTGGCAACTGCATCATTTTTTACAATCCAGGGAGGCACATTACTATAGATGAGCAACTGTTTCCAACGAAGACCCGTTGCTGTTTCCTGCAGTACATTGCTACAAAACCTGACAAGTTTGGCATAAAGTTCTGGGTGGCATGTGACCTGAAATCCAAGTACGTATGTAACATCATCCCATATCTTGGGAAAGACCCCAATCGTCCCACCGGGGAAAACCTATCTGAAAATGTGGTGATGAAGCTCATGGAACCATTTATGGACAAAGGCAGAACTGTTACCACAGACAACTATTTCACCTCATTGAAGCTAGCAAAACGGCTACTTGAACGGAGGACCACCCTCCTTGGCACGGTGAACAAGATTCGCCGTGAGCTTCCAGACTCTGCCAAAAAGACAATTGACCGTGAGGAATTCAGTACAAAGGTGTTTTCAACCTCTGGTGCCACACTGACTGTTTATGCGCCCAAACAGAGAAAGACTGTCTGCATCCTGAGGGGCATGCACAGTGTGGTGGACACTGGGGACACCCGGAAAAAAAGCCTAACACAGTCACTGACTACAACATCCAAAAATGTGGTGTTGATGTCATGGACCAGATGGTGCGAAATTACACTACGCATTCAGGAACACAGCGTTGGCCAGTCGCTGTGTTCTACAACATGATTGACATTGCAGCTTTGAATGCATATGTGCTTTTCAAGGCATGCACTGGGGTCAAAGAGAGACGAGCAGACTTCATAATGAAGCTTGCACAAGAGCTTGCACAGTCAAATATGGCAGCCAAGGAGGTGTGTAAAGAAAACATTCCACCGCAACCACTTGCACCTGACACAGGGAAAAGGGGATCATGCCAGGTTAGGCATGGCTGCAAGAATAACCGTGCCAGTCAACGTTGTGTTGCTTGTAAAAGATTCACATGTGGCAAATGTACAAAGGAGAAGTTGTTACAGTGCCATAAATGTTCTGACATTCTGTACGTGTGATGAGTCTCTTCATTGGAAGAAATGTCTGTATAACCATTGTTGCATGCTTATTTTCTATTGTCTTTTAAAAAACTGCTGTAACTTCAAATAAAGTATGTCAGCTTCACATTATTTCAGTGTTATTCTTTGTGATAATCTTTGTCGCCACCTAGGTCGATGAGGAGGCAGAGGTAGGCGCCTTCAGATAAAGGTGACCAATAAAGGTAGTCCTCGACTTACGGCGTTGCGGCTATACGAATGGGTGTAGAAATGGAACTCGTTCGTAAGTCGGGGATCACCTGTACAATCCCGCCTTCAGATAAAAGTGACCAATACAATCCCCCCAATATATATATATATATATATATATATATATATATATATATATATATATGTATGTATATATATATATGTATGTATATATATATGTATGTATATATATATGTATGTATATATATATGT
>JBBPBX010003372.1:65254-75441 GCA_038048925.1 Garcialebias charrua
TATATATATATATATATATATATATATATATATATATATATATATATATATATATATATATATATATATATATATATATATATATATATATATATATATATATATATATATATATATATATATATATATATTATATATATATATATATATATTATATATATATATATATATATATATATTATATATATATATATATATATATATATATATATATATATATATATATATATATATATATATATATATATATATATATATATATATATTGTATATATATATATATATATATATATATATATATATATATATATATATATATATATATATATATATATATATATATATATATATATATATATATATAGGCTCAATAAGATTTACCTGACTAAATAAAGGTTGAATGAATGAATATATAAATATGCCCCAAGGCCTCCTCCACGCCAACAGAATGGAATGGCCTCATATACATACCAATGGCTTTAAAAATGCTAATTCAATTTGTCAGTTTGACAATCCCATGGGTTCCATAGTTAGTTCATGTCATTTTGACAATCCCATGGGTTGCATAGGTAAAATTGTCTTTTTGACAAAATCTGGTAGTGCCAGTTTAAAAGTTTACTGGCTTAGGAAAAATAAGAATAAGGAGGAAGAAATAGAATGAAAGATAGGTTAACCAAAGTTAATTATTTTGAAATGTACAGGGTGACACTTTTTCCAAACAGGTCCAGCTGTACTTCCCACACGTTCAACATACAATCAACGTCTCATTACCTGGTGACGATACATCTCTTGGAGATAAGAGCTGAGAAGTTTTGTGGACACTAACGGACGGTGTGGTCCAGTTGACGTCCAGTTGAAACTTCCGCGCATGTATGGCTGATTCAGATGAGCAGAAGTGCGCCTAACCCGACAGAAACAAGGCCAGCTCCTGACTGAGCTTCAAAATAAAACTCCCAGAAAACAAATTCTTTCAGAAATGAGTGAGTGAGTCACAGCAAGGCTTCGCTGTAACTCTGCTGAGAAACGTAGGTCTAATTGACAAAATGACCACCACGTTTCCAGCTTTTTCATGAGGAGAAAACAAGTTGTTGAGATAGTTCTCCCCTTCAACACACTGAAGAGTCTACAGGAAGTGTCCCTTTATATGGAGGGCGGAGTCTGCCCACTTCCTGAATGGTTATTGGCTGGTTTGCCACTAGAGAGGGAGTGACTTTGCAAGTCAGTGAGTCTGAGTGACAGGTAGGAAAGAGAAAACGTGCGTCAGAAAATGCAGGTGTGGACAAACCGTGGAACTTTGTTTTGAGAACGGATTAATTGTTTTTAGAAGGGACGGGAGACAGAAGACAAGTTATGTCTACAACTTTTCCTTCGTTCCAAAAACACTTCAAACACGAACGGGTTGTTCATCAACTTTAGACGTTTTCTGCATAGAGCAGACAGTTTAAAACAAGATCATCTGACATGTTCTCTTAACTTTGGCATATTTAAAACATACCAGCTTAGTAACAGATCATCATTAAATGACAAAAATATACTGTTGATCAATTCTGAATTAACACAAATTAAAAGGAAGTCTTTCTGATTGATTTGTGTTTCTTAATTCAAAACATTTGTAACAAAATAGTGTCCACTTGTCTCCTTCAGAGCTCAAGAAAAGTGTAACACTCAGAGTTTCAGAGCGATGTGAAGAGGTTTACATCCAGTAACGGACATGAGAGTGCTGTATTACTACACCATAATGCATAAAGCATTTTTCTATGGTTCCATTAGCTAATTGAACCATCAGGTGTCTTATTGTTTTTAGGTTTTTGTGGGTCATAGACACCTCTTCCCCAGAGTCTATCAGATAGGGTTCCCCATCCACTTGAGTGTGGATTTCGTCCCCACTCCAATAGGCACCTTCTAGGGTGACCCACGACCTATCGGCCATTATTTAGCTGGCCCCCCATCCCTTTTCTTTCGGGATTCATGGAGGGCCTTTCTCTCTTCAGGGGTCATTCTGGCATATTCTTCTGTGGTCACATAGTTGCTTTTTCTCTGAGGGGTTGAGTTACCGGGTGAAGCTTGAAACTTACTTGGTTGTTGATTTCTATACTGCGGTTCTGATTGAGGTCTTGGAGGCCGCTCTCGGTACTGTGGTTCTGGTTGTCTTTGAGGCCCTTTGAATTGTTGCTGTTGTTGTTGTTGTTGAGGGGCTCTAGGAGCTGCTTTTGGTTGTTTTGGGTTTTGTCTCATCTCACTTTTCCTTTTTTCCTCCCAGTACTGTTGTTCTAGGTCATAAGATTTCACTGCTTGATCAATTTGGGGCACTAAGGTATCGTTGGGCATTGAAATGAATTTCACTTCTCCTTTCCTTCCCTTTGTTACTACTCTCAGTGCTTTGACATATCTTTTGGGAGGAATTGTCTGTTTCAGTTGATACCAGACCGATGTGAGGCATTGACCTTGATCCATATGTACTTTTGCCCGTTGGATTTGAGCATCTTCGTCGTCCATGTCCTCTAGAACCAATCTTTCAAAGTGATCTTGGGCTGACTCCTCTTTGCCCACTGGGTTTGCTGTGACATTACCTAGCCACAGTTTTCTCGCTGCATCACACTCGGTGGAACTGCTTACCATAGGCCATACGTCTTTAATGTATTCTTCAGGTTTTTCTTCAGGTCTTTTTTCCCTTACTAGGGTTTTTAACTTTTTGTACTCACGATAACTATCAGCATCTGAGCTTACGGTTTGGTTTGGTTCTGTCATCTGAGGTTCTGTGATTGCTTGAGGCTCGTGGTACGATTGATTATTTTCTTCCTGACTAGTTGCTTCCTCATCGTCATCTGATATCTCGTCTCTTGTTTTCTTATTTGTTTCTTTGGCAAATTTGTATGCAGCCTTTTTCATTCTTCTCAACATCACATCATATACTACTGCCGTATAGGCTGTTCTGAAATTGTTGGTCAAGGGTGAGTGAGCGGCTAATGTGGGGTATGTGGGCATCATCAAAATATTAGCCCACTCTCCCAAGGTGGCCTTAACGGTCAATCCCACTATTTCATCTAACCTACCTGCCCACACCACTGGAATCTCATACCCGGTTTGGTCAGCTTCAGGGACGTATGTGCCAAGTCCCTCCTTTGTCCATACGGGACCCCAGTTTAGGTCTCTGGCTACCCGTTCCGACGCTCTGAGGGGATTCATTAATACTACTGCTTTCTTTTGACCTTTTCTTTGTCCCATTTTCAGTAGCTTACTGATAAGGTGGGGTTGATCTACTGAGCTTAAGCTGACACTATCTTCACTTTCAGAGTCTACCAAACCTAAGGTTTTATCTGGTGTTTGGTTTGGGTCATGTGATACTTGTTCATTATCACTTCACTTCCATCATTTAACGCCCGCATCAATGTGACCAGTTTGTACCCAGATTGTCCTTCTGAGGTATCGGCTACGCCGTGTCTTTCCCTAGTATTGGGGCTTTTTAATACTTTTGCTGTGGATGAGCTTTCAGACGTTTTTGGTTTTTGGTGGGTGTCTTTTATGGTGCATTTCTTGTTCCCCGTGTTCTGTGAAGTTGTTTGTACTTCTCCATCATTCATCTCAGTGTTCTGGTGTTGGTTGACAGACTTCTTTTTCTGCGGGGTTATTGCGGCCAATAACCATTTCTTTCGGTCTTCCTCCAGGTGGGTTGGAGTCACTATAACTATTTATTTCAACAGCGCGGCATCTGGCACAATGTTCGCCAAGTAGGTTACTGTATTAACGGCGACGCGTTCAGCTATTTCCCACTGGAGGTTTTGGGATCGTAACCCTTCTATTGTCATCACTACTCTTCTGAAGTTATGCGTGATTGCTTGGGCTATCCCCTTCTCAAGAGCTTCTACCATTTCTCTCATGTATTCCACATTACTTTTTGCCTCTTTATAGCTTCTGATGGGGACATGTATTACAGCATAATAGAGGAGATTTCCCCCCCTTGTTAGGAGCACTTTTGGCTCTGCCACTTGTGTTTGTGTCTTTAACTGCCTCACCTCTGCCTGGTATTCTGGTCCAGCTGCAGAGTTCAAGACCTTTCTGAAAATTCTGTTGTGAATTTTATAATTGTATTTTGTAAACACTAGCAGCCTATCGCCATCCAACTCAAAGGGGCTTCCTACCAAACTATATATGTTGATCCCGTTTTGAAGTTTGAGGACTCTAGCCTCCTCAGGCACTGGTCCTAGGGATTTTGGGAGCTTGATTGTTTCTTTTGGTTGCCTGGACTGATGCTCGCTCCTAGATTTCACTTTTGGGTTTGGTTTAGGTTCCCCTTTGGTGAACCCTGAGGGTTCTCGTTATGCCCTTCCTGATCCAGGAGGGTGCTCAAAATCTGGTTCAAGATGGTGTTGCTTCGAACTATGTTTCCTGTGAGTTTCTCCCGAAATTCGTAAGGAACCTGCTAGGGGTTGTTTAGTTTCATGCTGGGGTTTTAAGTGCCCTTTTGAGTTTTGCACATCCGCTTTTATTACGGGTTTTATGCTCAAGTGTTCGGCCACTCGTTCTGCTAGGGCTCGGGCCATGATTTAAAATCCCTTAGTGGCATTGTCATCTGACTCACCGGAATTTGAGTCTCTGTCGTCTTTCTTTGCTCCATCCTTTCTTTCAGGGCTGGTGTCAGGAGATTCCTGATTCCCTTCATCTCCCGTTTCACTTGTTTTTGAGTCAGAATCATAGTTAAGGTGTTCTCTATAATTTCCTAGGTTCACGTTGGAACTCCATGAACTGGGACCCAGGCGTGAGGCCGGCCTTATGGGCCCTCCCCCTAGCCCACTAACTCCTCGCTCGTTTGGTGTCATTGTTTTGTTCCGATCTTTTATCATTTGCTTATATCGCCTAAGTCTAGCTAGATCTTCCTTATACTCTTTATATCTAGAGGCGGCTGTCACCGCGATGCCCCTAGTGGCCCAGTCCACATCCATTTCCCTGGCTACCATTTTCACAAGTGGATCATATCCTTCTGATGGACTGATTATCGTTAACACTTCTCCAGTGGTTGGTAGTTCAATTTGTCGTGCCCACCAAGCTAGCCAATTTCTGACCTCAGTCTTTGTTTTTATCCCCTCCCCGGGTGTACCCATACAACCATTTGACAATTGCGTTCAATACAAGTGCAGGTAAACACTTCCAATTTTTCCGTTTGTTCGTGCAGGCTTCTCCACAGGGCTTTTTCATCTATGCCAGGGTTGTTCTGTTTAAACATCTCTTGTACAATTGGATCCCAGGTTTCATAACCTCGGCCATACAAGAGTACTTCTAGGCCTGGTTCTTTTTCTTTTCCTGTAGACTTAGTCCCTTTAGCAGCATTGTGCTTATTTTCTGACTCAGGTTCTTCACCTGACTCTTCTGGAGTGTTTATTTCGGAGTCTATGTCATAATTCAGATCAGGGTTCCCTCCAAACCTCGTTTGCCGGTATTGCCTCAATCTGTTTATTTCTTTTTTATACCCTTCACTCATTAGGGTTGCTTTGACTCTTGGGCACGTCAAGTGTCCGTATAGCCCGGTTTCTTTGGCTACCCTTTTTATTAGGGGGTCATAGTCAACTGACGGACTGAATATGGAGACTATAGCCCCGCATCTGTTTTCCTCAACCTGCGTTATCCACCATCTTAGCAATGCCTTAATATTGTTCTCACCTGTTATCTTTGCCGGGTCTTTTAGCACTATCAGCTGGCTGCCATATGCTTCCTGTAAGCAGTAGAACTCTTTGTTTGTTCTCATGTAGTGCACCAGGCTTTGTTGTAGGGTCTCTTCTTTCACGTTTGGGTTATTTTCTTGGCTCAACAAAGGCAGTCGCAAATCCTTTCCTCTCCCGTCCTTCACCTCCCCCCCCTCCTACTGCCTGCAGCTCCTCAGCAAAGCACCTCAAACGCAAATTAAGATAGATTGGAGGTTTGGATATTCGATTCTATGAACAAGATTTCTACAGAAGAAACGGCACAAGGGGAGCCAGTCCACCCTCACAGAGTGACGAAGGAGGATACGCCATGGATTCCTGTGGGTGTGAATGATGTACGTCTCACTCTCTGTGCTATACTCTGTGGAGGTGAAGAATCTGGAGAATATTGGATTACGATGGCAGCGCTTTGCTTTTTGACGTTTGTGGAGCACTGTCCTATCGCAAAAGAGGGAGACTTCAGCAGGACTTAATGCCTGGAGCACCCGACGTCTGGTCTGCGCGGTGACCTCGAGAAATCAGCTGTTTGCGAGCTTATCCAGAGGGTGAACAGATCACCCTCGGATTGGGACTCTGGACGCTGTGGTCAACATCTGAGGTCAGAGCTTGGATCAGTGGAAAAAGTCCCAAATTGGATCACTTGGAACAGAGTCGCCCTTACAGACTGAAGGCTGCAGAAATTACAATGTGAGCCTGAAGTGAAAATATTTGTCAATTCTTATCTGACTCCCTTGGAAACAGCCTTGAAAAAGGCTGGATATCTAATTTCTCCTGAGATGTGCTTACTGTGGACAAAACAGCTGCTCTTGTCTTGTCTGCTACCCCCCCCCCCCCCCGGAGAACTTTTCTATGAGCGTTATCGGAGGCCGGCTGGTCAGACTGTCGCTATCTGGAATGTCTCATGGACAGAATCCTCCCTGCCTCAGTCTCAACATGCAACATGTAACTGTCTAAATGTGCTTATTGGTATAGTTTTTACTGTGTCATGCGGTGTCTTGGCAGACAAAATGTGATACATTTTTTTAATACCAACGCTATGTCCCTCATGGTACTTTCCCTTTTTTCATACCTTTGACCATCTCGAGATGGATGAGAGAGGCCGCGCTGAAGAACATGTCATGTGTTTTGAATAAGCAGCAGCTTTACACACTCACCCCATCTTCAGGATGACTGTACACACATAATCACGCTGTATTGGTGAAAACTGGTGTAATGTTAATAAAAGCTCTTGAATCTTGAATCTTGAATTTTCTTTAAATCGCCCCTGAACTACCGGGTCCCAGGTCTTAAAACCATGACCGTATGGGAGGACATGGTATTCCAGCTGTTTTGATGTTTTTTTAACTGATTGGGGATCTGTTTGTTTTGTTCCCCCTTCCCCGAGTTTGTTATCCATGTCCTTAGAGGATTCCGTCACGGATCCTAGTTCGCTAGTCTTAAATTTTTGTTTTCTCATCCTTTTGTACGCTTCCATACTAGTTAATTCCTCGTCATATTGTGAGTGTTTTTTGATTGCTTTTGCATCGTTAGTTACATTAGACCATCCTATCCCAGATGCTCTAGCCACCCTCTTTATGAGAGGGTCGTACTCAGCTGAGGGATTGTGTAACATCGTTAAGTTCAAGCTTCCAGGTGACTCGCGTTGTACATTCCAAAATTTTAACCATTTTTTAATGTCGGTTTTATGGGTCATGTGGTCGGGGTCTTTTATTACCGCTATCTGACGGCCCTCTACTAACCTAGGACAATAGGAGATATTTTTCTCTTTCATTTCCTTAACTAGGTGCATCTCTAATTCTTTATCATTCCCTTGTATGTAACCTCTTCTGTACCTCGATTGAATATGGGAATCCCAAGTATGGAACCCCTGGCCATACAGAATTATTTCTATTGGTATATCATTTTTAGGTATTGTTTTTGGCTCACCTTCTGTGTCCGATTCCGGTTGGTTAGGATCGTCCACTTAGGACGGACCCTCCGCTGTGGTTGCTACTGCTGACACAGGTATAGATCCAGTTGGATTGTTCGCTGTGGACTGGTCCTCCAGTACTATTGTTACCACACTTGTAGCCATTCTTCGTTTTTGTCGTCTCGAGTTTGTCTGTTTTCAAAGCCGACTGACTTTCTGTCCCTGTACCTGGGATGAAAATAGACCTGCTGCTAATCTTACATCAGATCTGTGGTCAGCAGATCCTTAGTAAGCCCTTTTTACCCCGTCCACTGCTGTGGAATTAGGGGACACTTAGCTGGTAGCTTAGACCAGCCATCTACAACTTCTCTACTCTAAGAGGGGTTGTTCTTCTGGCGCTTGTCAGACCTTTGACGCATGCCTTTGTCTTTTGGGAGTCTTTATTTTATAAAGAGGGTCCCTTCGTGGTCGCCATGTGTACTTCTGTTGATCAACGAGGTAGTCACAAGGTGCGTGACACACCCTCACTGCAGCCTACCTACTAACAGGGTCTATTGAACTACTCCCGGAGTTTGGGTATTACCTGCAACTATGTGAGACTGCTCCGACTGAAGGCTGTTAATGAGAGAATTCATCTGGATAATTAACCTCCTAGCATCCGCAAGCCACACCCCTTTTCATACCTTACACCTCTCTCCACCTTAGCGGCTGGGGACCGGAGAGGTTAGTATAAGGCAACTTGCGTTAACGGAGGCTTCTCCCCTTTTTAAGCATTGCAATTGTTAACCGATCCAGTAAATTTTAGGATTTAGGATTTAGGACCCTGGGGTATTGTTTTTTATATAACCTTGGTGCTAATGTTTAACCCTTAAAAACCTCCTAATATTTTGATGTTATCTTTGTGAACCAAACTTACATTTCCATGGACAAGTAGTTGATGAATAAAAGTCAAGAATTTTACATTTTGCTTTGCTTTAATCAATTATTTTTGCGGGGAAGGAACAGCGTTACAGAGCAGTAGTACAATTAATTATTATGATTATTGTAAAGAAAAAGTAATAAATCACTGTGTGGATCTTCAGACTTGATGTTAAGCTGCTCGGTCTGCAAGAAGTCCTTGAGAGTTGGTCCTCTCTGGAGTCCGGGCTGGAGCGAGTCGGAGACTTTCCTCTTGATGTCACATAGTTGACACTAACAGTTCCCACCCAGTCTTAAGGACCAGAATTAGGGCTTTTATTCACAAGCAAACTTCTCACCCAGCTTTATGAGCTAGGATTTAGAGCAATTTCGTACCTAACCTTAAGGATCAGGATTAGAGTAATCTTTTACAATCACACGTCTCACTTAACCTTAGGGGCTAAGGTTAGAGTTTTACTTAAAATCTTACCCAGTAGATGTATCTCTCCAAAGACCTTAGTAATCTCCGGAAGCCTCGAGCAAATAAGTCACTAAAATAATTAAATTCCCTGCTGGCTACTCTGTCCGCAATTACTTTAATTTGATTTAAATTTTGCTGAAAACCTGATCCAAAGAAGCGTCTCTCAGGCATTCCTCCTTTTCAAGCGCTCATAAGGAAAAACCTAGAGCAGTTTCTTCACTCCCCGAGGAATGAAGCTCGCTTTGGACTCTGCTGGTCTGATCTGAAGGAGCAAGTTTGGCGTCGCCCTGGCTGTCGGGGTGAAAACCTTTGCAATCCCTCCTCAGAGTATGAGGAGAGGAAACAAAGTTCTCCCCAGGACGCTCGATCCTCCTGTCAGCACTGAGTCGATCTGGTCCTCGCCTTTGGTCTTCAGTGGAGCAGCTCTGCTCCAACTAACAGCTACTTGACAACTGTTTGACAGCCTCATCCGGTCAGAACAGGGCGGTTAAATACAAATCTGGCCCTACCTCCTCCCTAGGAGGGGGAATAGCAGGTCTTTGATTTGACGTTTGTGTAACTTGTCAGTTTCTAGGCAAGCTGCAGCCTCTGTCCTATTTCTGTACTCTAAGCTGCTGATTCCTTATAAGGAAATGATTTTGCTCGAAGCTGGCCGAGTCACGAGGGCAATGGATGACATTCTCCACAGAATCATAGATGCATGTTTTTACCATTTAACACGTGGATTGCAAGAGATCACGTTTGTCATAAAACACCTTTAACACAGTAACATATAATCATTACATTTGTTATAATAAATCACATCTCACATGATTACATTGGTTATATCCCATGATTATATTGATTAAAACAAGTTAATATTAAAACCAATTAAGGTTAAACCAAGTTCAGATAAAAACATATTAAGGTTAGAACAAGTCTTTTGCAGCTGTTTTCTCTATCTGCTCTTTGCTCAGCTCAGAAATGTTCGTGCGTATTCTGCTCACTGTGACTCATTGTGACTTCTTGCCTAATGCTTTCACAACCGTTTTATGGTTAATTTTGAGACATAGTTAAAGCTTCTCTTATTTATCTTAACATTATAATTGTAGTATCCCATATCTAGATCTCATAGGGTTTTAAGGTTAAACAGTTATTCTTCTCTGTGCTCCTCTGTGGTTCTCTGTGTGTGCGTGTGTGTGTGTGTGTGTGTGTGTATGTGTGT
>JBBPBX010003373.1:0-31376 GCA_038048925.1 Garcialebias charrua
AGGTGTGTTTGTTCCATCTGAAATCCACGACCATCTCCTTTGTCTTATTCACATTGATGTGAAGGTTGTTCTTCCTGCAACAGCTCTCCGGGTGTTGTACCTCTTGCCTGTAGCTGGACTCATCATTGTTTATAATGCTTCCAACCACCACTGTATCATCAGCAAACTTTACAATATGACAGCCCTGATGGGTCGGTGCACAGTCATACATAAGCAGAGTGAACAGGAGTGGGCTCAGTACTAGCCTGGCCCTCGCCATTCCTACGCAGCTCCGCTCAATTCTCATTTCCCTTCACTGCTGGGTCTGGGACTTGTCCCATAGACAAGGATATCTCCGGTAGGTTTTGACCGGACCAATCAGAGAACAGAAGGCGGAGTTTTGAACGACGTCGACTGACGTCGTCATTCAAAATGGCTGCCGCCACGAAGGAATTTTCAATAAAACAAGGTAAAAAACTATTATTTCTCTGCTGATAAAAAATGTATTTCTTAGCTAACGTTATATCAGAAGTGTTCCTGAGCAATCAGAGAGCAGAAGGCGGAGTTTTGAACGACGTCGACTGACGTCGTCATTCAAAATGGCTGCCGCCACGAAGGAATTTTCAATAAAACAAGGTAAACTATTATTTCTCTGCTGATAAAAAATATATTTCACCGCTGACGTTATATCAGAAGTGTTCCTGAGCTTAACAGTTCCTAAATCAATTCACGAAATGGTCAAATCTGCTGGATTTAAATAGTTTCGGTTTGACATTTTCCAAACAGCCTCGGGTGCGCTACGAAAATAAATGATAAAAAATCGAATTTTATCTCAAATGTTTCATCTAGGCCAACAGTCAGTAAATTAGAGACATATAATTACACACTGGTAGCAGAAAAAATATCCACCGAGTGGTTTCTGAGCTTTTTATCTGAATAGCCTGGACCTCGCCAGGCTAAACTAACAAAACTCCGCCTTCTGTTCTCTGATTGGTCCATTCAAAAATCTAACGGAGAAATCGCTGTCTATGGGAGAGATGCCAGACCCTAGTACAAAGCGAAGTGAAGGACATGGGTCTGGTATCAACCAGGCTAGCTCAGTACACAACCATGATGGGAGTTGAGGGTTATGATGTAGGAAGAGAAGTTGTGGATCCTCAGTGACTTTGGTCTGTTTGATAAGAAGTCCAGGACCCAGTTGCATATGGAGGGGTTTAGTCCTAGTGTGAGTAGTTTGTCCATCAGGGTTGGGGGGATCATGGTGTTGAAGGCAGATGTGAAGTCCACAAAGAGCATACGGACGTATGAGTCATTCTGATCCAGGTAGGTGAGAGCAATGTGGACAACAGAGGAGATGGTGTCGTCTGTTGCTTGATTCTCGCTGTATGCATACAGGCAAGGGTCCTCACTGATGCTGATGGTTGTTTTGATAAGGGTCATGACTAGTCTTTCGAAACATTTACTGACTACATGTATTGGGGTGAAGGCTACTGGCTGATAGCCATTCAAACCAGTCACTGCAGAGCTCTTTGGGACTGGGATGATGCTGGTGGTCTTCAGGCTGGTGGGAACTGTTGCCAGTGTGAGGGAGGAGCAAAAAATGTTGGCTAGCACCTCGCAGAGCTGATTGGAACAGTCTTTCAGCATCTTCCCCTGGATGTTGTCTGGGACAGTTGCTTTGTGAGGATTAATCCTCCTGAAAGTTCTCCTTACTTCTGCTGAGGTCATGCTGAGAAACTCCTCTTCTGGTGGTGAGGCGAGTCTGGTGCTGTACATAATTGACACAACTACAGGGGAATTAAGTTGATGAGTCTCTCAGTGAAGATCTTGGAGTTGTGGAAGCTAGACTTAAATGAAAAGTGACTGTAAGCAGCAGTATGGTTTCATGCCAAGAAAGAGCATCACAGATGCCATCTTTGCTTTGAGGATGTTGATAGAGAAGTACAGAGAGGATCAGAAAGAACTCCATTGTGTCTTTGTGGATTTAGAAAAAGCATATGACAGGGTGCAAAGAGAGGAGGTGTGGTATTGCTTGAGGAAATCTGGAGTGGCAAAAAAGTATGTTAGACTGGTACAGAACATGTATGAAGACAGCAGGACATGTATGAAGACAGCAGGACAGTGGTGAGATGTGCTGTAGGAGTGACAGATAGCTTCAAGGTGGAGGTGGGAGTGCATCAAGGATCGGCTCTGAGCCCCTTCTTGTTTGCTCTGGTGATGGACCGACTAACAGATGAGGTCAGGCAGGAATCCCCATGGACTATGATGTTTGCAGATGACATTGTGATCTGTGGTGAGAACAGGGAACAGGTGGAAGAGAACTTGGAGAGGTGGAGGTATTCACTTGAAAGAAGAGGAATGAAAGTCAGCCGTAGTAAGACAGAGTACATGTGTGTGAATGAGAGGGAGGCCAGTGGAACAGTGAGGCTACAAGGATCAGAGGTCACAAAGGTGCAGGACTTCAAGTACTTGGGGTCCACTGTCCAGGAAAATGGGGAATGTGGTAAAGAGGTGAAAAAGAGAGTCCAGGCAGGATGGAGTGGATGGAGAAAAGTTTCAGGAGTGATTTGTGACAAAAAGGTGTCAGCAAAGGTCAAAGGAAAAGTTTACAAGACAGTGGTGAGACCAGCTATGTTGTATGGTCTGGAGACAGTGTCATTGACAAAAAGACAGGAGAAAGAACTGGAAGTAGCAGAAATGAAGATGCTGAGGTTCTCCTTAGGAGTGACAAGGATGGATAAGATCAGGAATGAGATAATCAGAGGTACAGCACATGTTGAACAACTGGGAGATAAAGTTAGGGAGGCCAGACTGAGATGGTTTGGACATGTCCAGAGGAGGGACAGTGGGTATATTGGTAGAAGGATGTTAGAAATGCAGCTGCCAGGAAAAAGACACAGAGGAAGGCCAAAGAGGAGATATATGGATGCAGTTAGAGAGGACATGAAGGTAGTTGGAGTGAGGACAGAGGATGCAGAGGACAGAGTGAGGTGGAGGAGGATGACTCGCTGTGGCGACCCCTGAAAAGGGAAAAGCCGAAAGAAGAAGAAGATCAAGCACATTATTTTATCAACTGAAGTTATTGAAGTTCCATGATTTGGTAGATTATAATATTTTATCAGTTATGTAAAGGGCTCAGAATAACACATTACCTTTATATATCCAAATACATACATTTTATTAAAAGAGAAAGTTGTTATAATCTTAAGGGGATAGACATATTTGTAAAACCACAATTCAGAAGTAGTTTGAAGGGACGTCTACCTCAATCCAGGGAATTGGATTATGGAATGGTTTAGATAATGAAGTTAAAAATGCCAAGTCAATGTGTACATTTAAGAAAATGATCTAAACTGCATTGTTAAAAAAACATATATGAAGTAGCGTAATGTGTATTGTATTACCGTAGTTATAAAATATAGAAAGAGTTGTTCATTTTGTACTGTTACTGGAAGATTATTATTGTTTGAACTGATTGTTTGAAAGAAAGGGGCAGATATAAGATTTTTTCTTCCTTCTGTTACCTTTCATTTTAAATTTTTAATTTTGTATGTTATCGTTTATGGGATTGTTTTATATTGTATTTTTAAAAATGAACAAATTTTTATAAAATAAAATAAATAAAAAAAATATAAAAAATTAATCCGTGTCGGGCCGGTTTCCAGGTTAGAAATGACAGCTCTGTATATAGCAAGTGGCCATCAGGGCACTAACGATCTGTTGTTAGGCTGCTGGTCCTTTTGCATGGGAACAGCTAGTTTTGGATGTCACCAGAAAACTGGTTGTGCCAATATGAGAAGGTTCTATTTATAAGGGGGAAAAAAATCTGAATGCTTCTTTTATGATTGTTCACTGTTTTCATAACTCTTTGGTCAAATCAGGTCTCTCTTGTAAATGAGTCCCCGAGGCTCAATAGGATTAACCTGTCTAAATAAAGGTTGAATGAATAAGACTGAATTCAAATTGGCACTTCTATATATATACATTTATATACAGTAGTTAGTTGATGTGGAGCACAACAATGCAGTGAAATGTTTAACAGTGCATAAAGTACAATGAAATGCACTATAGAAGACTGATTCATTTGTTACTAATCAACTTATGACTATTTGAAGCTAAAGGAAGTACAATATTGTGGCATTAAAGTAATTCCAGACAGCACCTAAACCTTTTCTAATCTTCAGGTTTCCTTGAAGCAGTTTTAAAAAAGAAAAGATCTAAAGAACTATAAGCAGATGATGTTCTCCTTTTGTTCTTCTGCAGGAGAAGCATCGGCACTGCGAGACTATGCAGCCAACACCATGACTGAGATCTTGGGATTGTATGGTTATGATGACCACCAGGTAAGGGATGAACTGACCAAGATCAGCTTTGACAAGCTCAAAGCTGCTACCTCGGACCTCTCGTCGCTCAGCAGTGAAGAGGCCTCACGTCGTGCTCGCTTCTCTAAGTACGAAGAGTACATTCGCAAACTAAAAGCTGGCGAAGCTCTGCCTTGGCCGGTGCACTCCTCCCAATCAAAACCAGATGACCTCAACTCAAAACTGGCCCAAGACAAGAGTCCTGCCGCTCTACAGACTTCCACTTGCCTACCAGTGAATGAGGCGCAGATTTACCCCTCAAGCGTAGACCACAAGCAACCAGTTGTCCCTCAGCTGGGCAACTCTCAAACGTCCAATTCCTCCCACGTGCAGAACATGGCCTCCCGAGCCTCCAAGTACGACTTCTTTATTCAGAAACTGAAGCAAGGCGAGAGCTTGCAGCAGCAGAACGGCAATGCTTACAAGAGACCTTCGAAATACGACCTGGAAAACGTGAAGTTTCTGCACCTGTTCAAGCCCGGTGAGGGCAACCCTGACATGGGCGGGGCCATCGCCTTTAAGACGGGCAAAGTGGGTCGCCCTTCAAAGTATGACGTTCGAACAATTCATAAGCTAATACCTGGAAACTCTGAGGCTTCACTGATGCCCAACATTCTGGCTACAGCGCCAGGGAATCCTGGTGCTTCTGGGGTCCCTGCTGTTGGGGCGGCAGGGGCCAGCATTGCCCCGGGGCTTACAATGGACCAGGCGGGACACATAAGTTTTAACTCCGCTGCTGCTGATTACATCAAATCCAGCTTTTCCAAGACTGACTCCATCACCACTGGAACTGTGTCCTCAGTCAAGTAAGTTTGTTCAAACAGTGGGTGTACTAAACCATAAACCTTAATCATAACTATCAAAATATTAAGAGTACTTTTTTGTAGTTTGGAGCTTTAAAAATATTAAAGTTTACGTATACCGGTAGTTAATGCTTCGATTTAGCTTTACTCACTGGCTTTTAGCACAGACCGAATTTGTTCAGCACTGTTTTTATTGATCTTAATGTTTTAACAACTGTTTTATTTTTATGTGTTTAAATGTTCTTGATTTTATGCTGTGGTTGTTTTAAAGGGCTCTATAAATAAAGTATTATTATTATTATTATTATTATTATTATTATTATTATTATTATTATTATTATTATTATTATTATTATTATAGATGGAGGCATGAAAGCAAATCAAAAACAAAGAAAACAGAACAAATTTTATAGGGACTATTACACTTTCTCCAGGACTTAGAAGAGGACGTTAGCTTATAATCTTAGGGACAAAAATGATCTGTATAGATCAGGGCTATTCAACTAAACTAGGGGCGGCCGTGGCGTAGTGGTAATGGCAGTCGTCCCCCGATCGGAAGGTTGGAGGTTCGAATCCCGGTTCCCCACACCATGTGTCGTTGTGTCCCTGGGCAAGACACTTAACCCCGAGTTGCTCCCGGTAGGACTGGAAAGCGCCTTGCATGGCAGTCTGCTGCTACCGGTGTATGAATGTGTGTATGAATGGGTGGATGGTTGGTATTGTAAAGCGCTTTGGGGTCCCTCATAGGGGGCTGGAAAGCGCTATATAAATAAGCTCCATTTACCATTTACCATTTAAGCTGCTCAGGGGACCAAAGTTATTGAAAGCACAAGCTCATGGGCCAGACTTCCAGCAGTTATTGTCATTAACTAAGTTTGTTTTATGGTTTAAAATCTAGATTTATTTAAAAATGAACCAATTGGTGGGCTGAACTGAGCTCACCAGTGGGCCTGAATTGGCCCCCAGGCCACCAGTTGAATAGCCCTGGTATAGGTAATTTCTGAGGAGAATTTAGAAGCAGTTCTGATTGGCAGGAGACAACAGTCAATATGATCTAAATTTGGAGAATCGGGAATACAGGTACTCCCCGACTTACGAGCGCATCGACATATGAGATTCCGGACTTACGAGCTGACTAACGAACAGTAAAGTTGTACAGAACATACAGAAAATACAGCACTGGTATGTGTTTTTAGATGAAAGTGTGTTAGCTAACAGTTTGTAAACAAGTTTCTGAGCATGTTTATGAACTAGTATGTACGTTTGTGTTGAAAAACGAGTGTTCGCAGTAGCGCTAGCATAAATTTTCCGACTTACGACTGAAAATCCAAACTTACGAGCGACACGTGTTTCGTGTTCCGACATACAAGATTTCGTGTTACAAGCACCTCGCACGAATGGAACTCGCTCGTAAGTCGGGGACTACCTGTATATGTTTGTGACAGAGTCATGCTAAAGGCTAGTCAAAAAGAGGCCTCTTTTAGGAAAAAGTTATTCACTGTGGGACAAATTAAAAAACAAAAAAAATTGTACCCACCCAAGCAAACACTATGTTGCGAATTTTACAACGTATTACTAAAGCATCAGATCAGTATGTGGAGTTTGCTTAACACGGTTTGTTTTTCAACTTGGGTTTCACATTAAGTGTGTCGTAACCAGGTAAGATACTGGCAACTCATCTCCAAAAACTCCATCCATCCATTATTTTTTACCCGCTTCTTCCTTTTTGGGTCGCGGGGGGGTCACTGGTGCCCATATCCAGCAGTCACTGTGAGAGAGGCCGGGTACACCCTGGACAGGTTGCAAGTCCATCTACAAAAACTCGTTAAAAAAAGTGAACTATCCCTTCAGGTTTACAGGCAGAATGAAAACAACTCCAAAACCACTTTTCTGTTTTGTTTGCACCTCATAGAGCTAATGTGATGCTCACATGCACTTAACAGCTTCTTTGAGTCAGTTAGCCAAACGCAAAGGTAATTGCTACCTTCACAGCAGCCACGAGGAATGTAGTGTGAATCGACGCATAACACCCAATATATCCACAACATGATGAGTTGAGAGGTTGCATGAAGTGTTTACTTGCTTTAGCACTCCGTGGAGACTGATTTAGCACAGTCATCGCAAAGTGACTGACTTCTTTCGTTTGGCTAGGGTGTAACAACTCTCCCTTTAATTACTTTGGAGCCATGACTAACCTCCCGGCAAGTCGCAGGGGTCGGCTCAACGCAGCCTGATGAGTGCACTTTAAAGGAAGCAAACGAGGGGTTTGGGGAGCTAACCTACAGCTGTGTGCATCACCAGTAGGAAAGAGCTTCCAGAGTCTGTTTGATTGGTTTTGACCTTGTCTCTAGTTAGTCAAGACCTATCAAAGGCACGGTTCAAGAGCCCTTAGGCACCTCTCCCTCATGCTTTGGCCTTTGTCAGGTTGAGGCTCCACAAAGCTGCAGTCTTGGCTAACTGACCCAGTCTGATGCTTGTAGTACACGAGGAGGAGATGTGGTGCTGGGAAAAATGTCTGGCAGTGCATCCTCCCCTCTGGGCCAGATTAACCTCAGGTCATCCCCCTGTGTGGAGCTGCTCACATGAAGCTAAATGCCACTTGCTGAGGGGGAGCAAACAAAACCAAATCTCTATTATCACTGTTATTCTGCAGGCAGCTCTGCTGCCAGCTCCACCAGAGGAATCACAACACAGGTGACAAAAGGCAAACACAATTCCTCAGCATGCCTCTGTAATGTGATAAATTCCTCGTTATTTCCTGCCTTGGAATTAATTTGTTTCAGCTGAAACTCCTGCTAAGTCATCTTCTAGAGTTTTCTTACACCTTTAATTAAATTGATTCTAGATGAAGTGGAGGAAGCTTGACACGAACGTTAGAGCCGAGGCTTCCAGATAATATCAGAAAAGACCATTTTCACATATTTTCCCCCCCTTTATCCAGTTTTGCATAAAAGCACTCACTGAAAACACCCCCCCATAAAAGATTAATGTCCTTTTGCGCCTGCATGCATCAAAGTGCACACCTCCTGTACTTGATTCATACAGTGCATAAAAAAAATGCTGTTACGCCACAGGAAAATGTAAATTGATACGACATACTTTGGGAGTGGCGTATAAGTAAATATTGTGTCAGTTTCTTCGTATTAACAACAAACCGCCTTACCTCTTCATTAATCCTGTCTCCTTTTGTGTTTGCTGTTGCATTAGGAATGGCCTGCCACCAGAAAAACCCCCCAGCGAAGACATCAACCTGTACCAAAAATATATTGCCAGGTATGTAAATCCCTCAAAACGTGCAGCACCAATAGAAATATACTCCCAACGTATAGAACATCCCTTAAAAAAAAACACTGACGGGTCGTTTATTCAATGATGCAACTTACGTTTCCAGTGGTAAAACAATGTTCTGGTAGCTGTAAATTAATAATGACAAAGAAATAATACACCTGCAGTTTATGTCCTTAGAGAAATGGAAAGATAAGAAGATGGAAGAACAAATGTTCATATTGAGTGTTGCATAAAATGTTCAAAACAATATTCTGTGTAACTTTTAGGTGTGACTGATTCAGAAAGGATCGGAGACTATAGCCAGAGATCCGGTTCGGTTCTGCTGTTTAAACACTTTAAACTTTCTGATCTAAAAAGCCGCGGCAGCAGACGAGGGAAGGTGTCTTGTGATTTTATCGGAGGCGAAACCACGTTTCCATTTTGAATTCATCGTAGAGATACTAGAAAGGTGATCATCACTTGTTTGTTTACTCTATATAAAAAGAAAGAAAGAAAGAAAAAACAAAAGCATTTTGAAAAGCCAAAGTGGCTTTGGCGTTAATGATTACTTCTCCAAGCCATAACATGAAGGGCACAAATCAAAGCCTTGGCACTGAAAGAAACACACACATGCACACATCCTTCACTTGCACATACACACACACACATACACACACAAAACCCCTTCCTTGGACTGATTACATTTTGCAAGAAGATTTAATTAAGGAATTTTTAATGAGGCTTCTGCTGGCACTGCCAAGAACTGTTTTGATATTTGCGCTGCATAATGCATAAAATTTGTCTAAACATCTCGGCAGTTGATTCACGGGGAGGTTGCAGATAAGCCCAGATACAGTTTCAATTTCCGCGTTGAGGTTGAGAAAAAAAAAATGGAAAGGAAAGAAGAGGAGGGAGGTAAAAAAAATGGAAAAGGAGGGCTCATAAAAAGGGCAAATGTAGCAGCGAGAGGGGAGGTAGAGGAGGAGGAGGAAGGGGTCTTTGTAGAACCGGGGATAGTGAGTTCACAGTGTGAATAAAAAACGTTTTTTTTGTGAATGTGTTTTATCTGGTGCTTGCAAAAGGAGAAGTTGTTCATCTTTTCACCACAGCAGTTTTACAAAGGGTCCTTGATAGTGCTTAGCCACACTTTTCACTCTTTAAATGCTTTCATGCACCCACTGTTGCTTTGCCACTTTAATCTGTGCATCTCTATCAACTGTGGCTGGCCCATAGGGGCAGGTGGGGCAGAACCCCACCTAAAAAAATATATTTGCCCCACAAAGTAGTTCCTTCTAATAAACAATCTAAATTACTTATTTAATGAGCTTGCTGTGTTCTTGTTATTTTTCAACTACAGGTGGTCCCCGACTTACGAACGAGTTCCGTTCCTACGCCCGTTCGTAACTCGAACATCGACGTAAGTCGGAAAATACGTCCAAACGGCACCTCATACGTGCACCTCATACATCCAAACGGCAAAGCACTTCCTAACACATTATCCGACATAATTTTCAAAAAACATATACATTTCAGAGCCATAATGAAGGGAAAAAAGAGTTAATTTCTTACTGGGAGCTGGTGAATTCTTCCTCCGTCTGTTAGCATGTTAGCTCTTGCTCCTCCGGTCCAGCTCCGCTGTTTTCTGCCGTCTGGTGACACCATCCACCCGTCTCTGCTCCGGTCTGCCTGTCTGTAGTAATTTTCCACTGACTGCATCAAGCTGCTACTCCCCCCTCCCTCCTGTAAACCTCCTGTAAATTTCCGCTGTCCTCCGGTGAGTTTCGGTACCGTATTTTCTGGTGTAAAGGCGCATAAACCGCGTAACTCGAACAATGCTTTTCAATGGGTAGGGCGTTCGTAACCCCGAAACGTCGTAAGTCGAGGTCGTCGTAAGTCGAGGACTACCTGTATAGACAATTTTAAGTGGAATTAAAAAAGTAGATTTTTAGTGATTCATCCTCAGTATTTTACTCATTTATGGAACAGCACAGTTCAGCGGCCTGTGTTTGTCAATCAGGACAGTGATTCGAACAGCCGGGTCCAATAATTTCATTTGGGGCGTCTGATTTTTTTTTCCTTTGGACACATTCAGCTGGTTTTAGCTCATTGATACGACCTCTACCTCAACCTGACTCAAACCCAGGAGTAGCTGCAGTGAAACCTGCTGAGACCAACAGTGGAGATATTGTGTTTTTAAATCCATTTGGAGCAGACAGAGGGACCAGAACAGAAAAGTGAGAAGAACAGAGGAAAGTTAAGGATCAATAATTTTCCACCAACATGATAGGACCTTATTTATTATATTTATTATTTAAATGATTTTGTGGCTCGTTTGTGTGTGGCTGTGGTGGACCAGCGGTTGAAGCAGTGGTCCTGGAACAGAGATTTTGTGGGTTTTGATCCCCACTTTAATCTTTTGTTTGAAACATTATGATACAAAACATCATCAACAAATCACTTTTGTATTATTTTAGTTGTTTCACCAAACTTTTTTCCTCCCTGTGCTCATCTGGAGTATTATTTCAGAATTAATACTTCAAATCAAATTAGAACTCAAGCCGTGCACCTGTCGGCTGCGTGTGGGAGGCGTCCATTTCTCTGATTCATTAGACTGAACTGTTTTTCATGAGACACACAACCTCGACCCGTGGGAGGGAGGGAAAAAAAAAGGCAACAAATTTACAGACACACACAATCAGCAACAATAAATTAAATATTAAGCAACCTTTTTTTTCACCGAAAATGTAACGCAATTTGTCCCCCCCCCCAAAAAAAAGGTGGTTAGTGATGCAGGAAATTGTCCGCCTCACTAATATTTTTGCTCAGGAGCCGCCACTGATCTCTATTGTAACTGGAGATGCTGTGCAATCTCTGTATCGTGGCGATATTAATATTTAATCTGCTGCTGAATAGCAGATGCCCATTAGGCCCCCTGACGCGGCAAGTGGGAATTGTCCAGAGGCAAAGTGATACAGCTGGGCAACGAGCAGAGGGTTGGACCATGTCTCAGCGGGGAGGGACGGGGACTCTGTGCGTTAATCATTGTGCACATCCAACAGTATAGAAAGCATCAATACTGTAGTTGGGACAAATGTTGGCTTTATTGGGTGCACTCGCAGTTCAACTGGTTTGGACTTGTTAGAAGAATTGTCAGACCTTCTTGAAGATCCTTTTTTTCCAGACTCACACACACTCACACAGTCAACTTAAAAACAGTGATGCTGTTCAATTAACTTAATGAACTCAGCAAAGTGATCCGTAAATGCAGCTCTGGGATAATCCTAACAAGGAAAAACAAAGAGAGAGTTGGAAAAAAATCATACTTAGCCCCCGTTTCCCCCCTTCTCCTCTGCACTATAGCAGATGGAGGCCTTGGCAGCAGCACTGCAAATGTTTATTTGTGTGTTTTCACTGGTAATTGGAGGATTTTAACAGTCATCATTGTCAGGCTTATAATCACCACCATAAAAGTGTCTGAACGGCAGAAAGTAGCTGCCTTTTTTTTTTTTTTAAACTAGCACCAGATGAAATTTTGGTTTCTGGCCTTGCGAACAGAAAGAAAGGGCGTAAAGGGTGTGTCGAGCCTGACCCTTTGCCTCATGGAGCAAAACAGCGGTTAACCTGAAAGATCTGCAAATTGATTTGACAAGGACTTCCACAGCAATTAAAAAGAAAAATCCAAACGTTTTAGTGTCTGAGCGTACGTGAGAAGAGAAAGGGTTTTAGAGTAATAAGTGTCTCTTATGGCTCCTTTGGAAATAAATGAAGATAATTTGGTTGAAATTGGTGTGACAGACGGGTAATTTGTGCTCGAGTGTGGAAAGCAGCAGTCAGTTTGAAGGTGTGAGCTGGTACTTTGAAGGTGACGAGCACATCGCCTCTGAGAGCTGCATCATACGCGTTGTTTTTGTTCCTCCTGGTGTTTTTTAAATGATTCATCCACTAATTGATCTAGATTTGCTGTTGGTCTTTTTTGCCACCTCAATCATTCTGTTTTGAACAAGTCTGTTAAAATTAATAATAAAAATGTGTCTTTCAGGTTCTCTGGAAGTCAGCACTGTGGACACGTGCACTGTGCCTACCAGTACAGAGAGCATTACCACTGCATGGACCCTGAGTGTAACTACCAGGTGAGCGTGAGTACTTTAATCCTTTTTTAACATGCACATAACATTTAACCAGTGTTCCAGCAAATGTCACATTTCCACCCTCTTCACTTGAGATTTGCAAGAGACCGCCGTAAAATAATAAAAATTATAAATAAAATTATGAATAAAATAAATGAAATAATTTAATAATGATAACAAATTTTCCTGGCCGATTAATTGTCTCAGAAATGATTGCGATAAACGATAACATTATTTGAAATTTGACAATACAGGTAGTCCTCGACTTACGACGTAGATCCGTTCCTACGCAGCGTCGTAAACCGATTTTCGACGTAAGTCAGAACATGCGTACATACTGCACCATATACATGTACAGTACTGTATTACCAAGCACTTAGCCTATCCTAACACAGTACCCTACATAATTATCAAAAAACACATACGTTTGGGAGCCATAATGAAGGGTAAAACAAGAGTTAATGGCCTACTGGGATGCTGGTGACGCCGTCCTCCTCGGTCAATCCGCCATATTCCGTATTTCGTTTACGACATAAAACTGCGTTCACAGTACAGTACAGTATTCCTCCGCCGCTGCGCCACGTACAGTACAATATTTTCCGCCGCTGCACCGCGTACTGTACAATATTTTCCGCCTCTGCGCCGCGACATTAACAACGTAAAACCGGTCCATCCGCCATATTCCGCATTCCGTTTACGACGTAAAACCGCATTCACAGTACAATACTGTATTCTTCCGCCGCTGCGCCATGACGTTTATGACGTAAAACCGCGTTCACAGTACAGTGCAGTATTCCTCCGCCGCTGCACCGCATACAGTTCAATACTGTATTCTTCCGCCGCTGCGTCACAACGTTTATGATGTAAAACTGCGAACCTCGAAATAAGGCTTTTCATAGTAAATGGGAGATGCGTCGTAACCCCGAAACGTCGTAACTCGAGACCGTTGTAACCCGAGGACTAACTGTAATTAGTAATTGTCAAATTTAAGAAGAAATGTTGGTTAATTTGTTTTGAGTGTAGTACCTTTTTTGACCACAGGATGACAGTATAAGACTGTTTGAACTGAAGGATGGATAGTGAAGGAGCGAGCAGCGTGTCTCTTTAAGGAAAATGGGAGGGAGGCTCCTTGGCATGATATGGGCTGTCTCTCAATTTTTTCAAGGTTCTCAAAATGGCGGATGCTCTGTGTGGTTTGAGCTCTTTAGCATAGCATTTTTCACACAAAGCTTTTAATAATAACTTAAAAAAAACAATAAACAAGTTCTCAGCTTCTTTTTGAAGAGGAAAAACAACTTTTTACACAAAGGCACGGGTTTCAACCGTGAATTTTGGAGCTTTGACAAGACAGAGTTTTTTTCCCGAGGTTAGCCTGTTAGCTTAGCTCGTAGATTAGCTTCTCAGCTTAGCTGCGTTTAAAAATAAATTTGAAAAAGTGATTTTGGACAGTTAAAATGGATTTTAAAGAAAAGAGAAAGGGATGGGTCAGTGAGGAGCACCGGAGTTGAGCCTTTTTTGTCATCCAGTGTCTTCAGTAGAAAGAGAGAGACACGAAGAAACAGAAAAGCTGATAAATGAAAAAGAGGTTGATAATTTTCATTTATCATGAGATTGATTGATTTATTCTTTATTGCCACAGGCCTAATAAGAGTACTTTACAGCTAAAGCTTCGAAGCTGTTTTTTGGGACACAATAAAATGGTCTTGATAACCCAAGTGCAGACCAATAGGATGTGTTTTCCTATTATTACTGGTCACACCCTGCCAAAGTTTACACAGATGAAAAGTTGGTTGGTTTTCAGTTTGCTGAACAAGCTGCTGATATTTACATCTGTTCAGTTTTCAGGCAGGCACAGCTTATCTTTGACAGTTTTTTTTTTTTACACTGATAATGTTAAAACGTGGTGCTTTTATCTACTTGTTCTGTTTTTTAAGCCACTGCCACTGTGAGGGGGCCTGTCTTTAATCCACTCTCACATTATTAATCTTTCCCTGGTCCCACAACATGTTATGTACACCGCAGTACAGGGAGAGAAAAACACAAAGCAGATCATAAAACAGGCCTTGCGTTTGCTGTAGCATATGGCCGGAGGGAGTTAGAAAAACACGGGTAGATTTGTCAAAGGTGTTAAAAAATAAAAACAAAAAATCTGCTCAGCCCGAGCGCAACGACTTCTCCCTTTCTTCACAATTCTCTAAATTGAGCCGTCTTCGCTGTAATCTTCTGTCTGCTCCCGATCAGCAGAGATTACCTCCCAATAAACGTTGTTTATGTGCTGAGAAGCGCAAATCTACGCTTTCATTTTCTGCATGAATCCCACTTCACAGTCTGATGAGACACATTCTTGGAGAAACACAAAGGAAAATCATTTCATGTCGTTATTTAGAGTGTTAGTTCAGGTTATCGTGGCAATTTCCATGGTCAGGCCCACGTTTCTCTGTTACTTTTGTGTTGCGTGGAAACACAGATATGCTTTGGAAGGCAGCTCTCGGGATGTCAATACACTGAAAAAAAAAAAAGAATGCTGGCAGGCTGCGATGAGCAGCCCTTTTCAGAGTGATAACTCATGGAATGTTACATGACACACACTCCTGGAATATTATCCCACTGCCAGCCTGCGGGCGATTGGCTGAGACCTAACGTTCTCCTTTCATGGGCTTGTGCTTGAGCAGAGAGTGCGCATCTTGCCACACTAGTGGGAATCCTAAAATAAATGTAGCAAGTGGCTCCCAACCTTCATCACCACTCAACTGAAAATGAGATCTTTTTCCCAGTCAGCTCTCTCCATGGCCTATTTTGAACGGCTTGATGGATCGAATGTACCGTGACCACAGTTCAACTTGTCTTCCGGTCATCATCTCCCATTAAATACCAGAAAGATCATTGAACAGAACTGAGACCTGGGGGTTTTTCCACACACATACACACAAAATATTCAAGAAGTGATGAAGCATTTATTAGTCAGATTAAAAGAACTAATGAAGTGTGTGCTCCAACAAGATGTTTTAGAAACATACAGCGGGAAACAGTCCAAGAAAAAGAAAATGAGCAGCTGTGTGAGATCTTAGCTTTTATGGAACACATGACACACAGCAATTACCCTACTTTGTACAGCAATTAGTTTCTTTTTAGAATAGTTCTTTCTGATGTTTTTTTTCTTTTCTCAGCTGCAGATAGATGCAGATTAAAGACAGAACTGTCTCATTGATTTAAGCTTCTCCTGTTTCGGTTTCTATAGCATCAGCTTAAACCCAATTACAGCAGATTTGGTTGCAGCAGGTCTCCACGGAGTGATTTTTTCTGTTTCCCCTTCCTGACTTCTGACTGTGGGAGGAATTTCTTTTTTTAATTTGTATGTTTAGATGTAATTTTAGAAGGCGGGTCTCTTAGCATATTCATTCATCATTACAGCTGAAACCTGCACCAAAAACCCATGCGCTATGCTTTAATTAAAAAATGGAATCATATCTCGGCGAATTGAATAGGAATTTTTTTACAGTATTATTTTTTTGGTTGACTTGTTTGTTTGTTTCTGTTGTCTTGTGTTTTCCCCTGTGCACGTCGGAGAAACCATCTGCACGGAACATAATTTCTTCCAGACTGAAAAACACAAGAACTGTGATCTTGCATGTCAATTGATTCATCTTAATTCATAAAAGACGTTTTGTTACAAGATAAACGAGCAAACATGAAGGCAAGTGCTAGTTTGGGAACGTATGTTGCATGTAGGAGCTTTCTCTTGCGATCAGAGACTTCCAGAGCCTTTGGGTCTGCTTTTGGAAAGGACTGTGATGCATGCAGAGTAAATCAATAACCACAGAATGTGGCATCTTTAAAAAAAGAAAAGAAGAAAAAAAAAATCTCAGTTGCAGTGTGTACATCCAGTCCCAACTGCCAACTGGCTCCTGCACACTGCAGCTGCTGCCTGCACAGATAAAGTGACTTGTTGCTGATTCTGGGAATGCTTTAAATTAACACTAACCTGTTGCTGTATATTCCCCCCAACCCGCACCCCTCCTCCAAATTTTCAGAGGTTTACCAGCAAGCAGGATGTGATCAGGCACTACAACATGCACAAGAAGAGGGACAACTCCCTGCAGCATGGCTTCATGCGCTTCAGCCCTCTGGATGACTGCAGCATCTACTATCATGGCTGCCACCTGAATGGAAAAAGTACCCATTACCACTGCATGCAGGTACACTACACAAACTCCCTGCTCTGCACCCACCTACACACAAACCTACAGTAAACCCACAAACATGTACGAAGAGTGCGCACGAAGGCCTTTGCACGTGAACACACAAAACCCCATAAAATCCAGATTCAGCAATATTTAAGCATTAAATAAAACTAAACTAGCTCATTGGTTATGAGAATAAATACTGTGAAAAATGTTGCAAAGAGTTCAAAACATCAAAGTGCATGCTCGGTGATCCAGGAAACATGTCAACAAAGTTCAGTCAGGTCATCTGGACATTTTCTTTTGTTGTTGTTGAGACATTTCGTCCTTCATCCAAGGGACTTCATCAGTCCGAGGAGCCACAACAAACTCAGTCCCACAAGCAGCACACTCACATAGTGGGCTAACCAGTTTGCTGATAATAAGATGGTTTCTGGGGCCCTCTCTCTCCCCCGTCGACTCCATAGCCAAAGTGGTTCAAAACATCAAAGTTCACGCTCAATAATCCAGGTTTTAAAAAAATCCAGCAAAGTTCAGTCAGGTCCTCTGAATGGTTTCTTTTTTCTTTTTCTTTTTTTCTTTTTTGATGTTTCGTCCTTCATCCAAAGGACTTCATCAGTCCAAGGAGCCACAAACAAACTCAGTCCCACAAGCAGCACACTCATTATTATTACTGCACATGAACTTTAACGTTTTGAACCACAATGGCTATGGCTGCCTCAGAGGAATTGACGGGAGAGAGGGTGGACTCCAGAAACCATCTTATCACCAGCAAACTGGTTGGTCCACTATGTGAGTGTGCTGCTTGTGGGACTGAGTTTGTTTGTGGCTTCCTGGACTGATGAAGTCCTTTGGATGAAGGACGCAACGTCTCAATATTTTATTTTTATTTAAAAAAAGAAACCATCCAGATGACCTGACTGATCTTTTGGGTTGCAAAGAGTTGCAAAATTAAACGTGGACTTTTCTTTTTCAGTTGCTACATAAGCACACGTGCTTGAGTGTAAACCAGTAAACCAGAACTCAGTTGCTACAAAGCTAAAGTCCTTTTATGCAACTTTTATATCATAAAACTTTGTGCCTAAAGTAAAGTTAACGCTTCTGGAAAACAACAAACCGTTATATTTATGAGGGACAGAGTCACACATACAGTATAGCTTTTATCCTTAATATGGGTTTACACCTTTTAAAAATATAAAGCAAAAACTCTCCTAAGTAAATTAAAATAAAATATAGGGGTGAATCCATGTATGGCTGCTGGTGTTTTACCCACCATCTCATTTTCGCTCCTTAATTGGCATGGATCAAATTTAGCTAGGTGTTTATATAAAGTACACATTTTTCATCTTTTAGTACCAAGCGGCCTGCTGAGGATTATTCCTCCTTCTGGATTTGTTTAATTTTTATTCATCTGCTGTGTGTCACTGAGCCGAGGGCAGCAGAGGATGGCTTGAGACATATACGTTTCTTTTCTTTTTCTTTTTTTTTCACAACGTAATTGTTATTAAGACATTTCAGTCTATGTTTTAACTGTCGCTGAGAACCTGCAGATGTTGGCATCGGCTCCCATGATTTAGGGCGGAAACAAAACAGAGTGACATTTTCTTCATTGTTTGACTCAGTATGGAGAAGTTGCCCGGTTTGTGTGGCTGAAAAGTGTCACAGATGATATACAGTTGCTGCTTTAAATTCAAACATTACCTGCTTTTTTCCTCACAATGTTGGCTCAAACGACTTGTTCTTACCAGAACATTTTAAAGACTCAGATACAGGTAATCCCCGACTTACGAGCGAGTTCCGTTACTACGACTATCTCGTAAGACCAAAATCTCGTAAATTGGGGACTACCTGTATATATATACCGCACGTGCCGCCACTGATACACGTGTGTGTGCGGTAATGCCTATCCTAACACTTTAAAACATTTTAAAAGAGCATAATGTATATAAAAAATAAATTTCTTACTTTGAGCGGCAGCTTCTGTCGTCTGTTTACCTCCGCTCCGCTGCGTTAGCTCCGCTGCGTTAGCTCCGCTGCGTTAGCTCCGCTGCGTTAGCTCTGCTGCGTTACGTCCGAGCTTTGCAGCTTGCTGCAGCACCACGCAGTTTTAAACTGTTTACAGGAAGGACTGTTAGAATGTTAACTTCATACATTTGGAGCCAGAGAAAGATTTTAATAACTTACCGAAAGCCGTCTGCACGCGCCACCTTTAGCTACACCTGTTAGCATTAGCACCTCCAAATCCGCGGCTGCTGTTGTAGTCCGCAGCTCCAGGCAGTCCGGTTTAGCTGCACCTCCAAAAAGGCTGTCGGCTTTGTTTCTCCAAGTTAGCTCGGTGTCCTCCGATATCTTCGGCTTCCAGTCCAACATCGAGGCGAGCTCCAGGAACCTCTGATCGCACAAAGCTGGCTGTTGGATGGAGCTATGAGGCTGGAGCTTCGAGGCTAATGTTAGCTCGTTGCTAATGCGGTCCGGCTAGCTGTCTGCAGCTTCACGCAGCGCGGTGGGAGCGATCGGCGGAGCGATCGCGGCTGCTGCTCCAGGCCTGAGACATCCACAGAGTTCAGCGAGTGTTTCCAGCTAATTTATCCGCATGAGGCATCCTCTTATGGGAGAAACAGTCATCCAAAGCCAGCTGCCGAGTGCCGATAATGGCGGACCTCACTTGACCGCACTTGGCGACCTTAAAATGGCTGACACGGATGCATTTCCGGAAAGACCGGAAGTCGCGCGAATACGCTTCAAATTGTAAAAAAACATAATAAAAATAATTATACTTATTTATAAAGCCATTTAAAACAACCACAGCTGCAACAAAGTGCTGTACACATGAAATGAAGAACATTTAAACACACAAAAAAGTTTTTTTTTTTTCATATTTTTATTAAATATGATAACCTCGTAAATCCGGGACCTCGTAGGTCGGCCCCTCGTAAATCGGGGATTACCTGTAGTGATCTTTCTTTCGTGTTGTTTCTTCTGCCCCACCACCCCTTTATTTTTTTCCCCTCGGAGTTACAGTAAGTTTTGTGGCATCTCCACCATCTCACTCCAAATATGATTTTCATTTTCTGCTTTGCCAGGAAGATACTGTAGTTTCAGGAGCCTTCTGTGACCATCACCTCTTTCAGCCCCTATGCTTTTATCGTTTCTTTCCAATTGTCACAACGATGACAAAGATTGTTTCCAATTTAGGGTTATTATGAAACCTGCAGTGCTCACATGTGCATTACCACAAATTAAAACAATGAATGTGAGAAAACAACCTTCCCCTACTCATTTCTAGGCCACTAGCATTTTCTTAACCACACTATGCTCCCTTCTTTATAGCTTATACAGTATGTCGGATCTCTTTAAAGCACAGCATTTCAGAAGCTGCCTTTTTCAGACCTTTCTCGCAAACCGAAACTCACATGCACACCGTCTGCACAGATCTCGTTTTCCATCACCGTGCTTCGTCTCTGCTTCGTAGGTGGGGTGCAGCAAGGTGTACACCAGCACCTCGGATGTCATGACCCATGAAAACTTCCACAAAAAGAACGCCCAGCTGATCAACGACGGCTTCCAGAGATTCCGAGCCACCGAGGACTGCGGCACGGTCGGATGTCAGTTCTACGGGCAGAAGACCACACACTTCCACTGCAGGTGAACCAACCTCATAATGTGGAGGGTATTCAGAGAACTGATTCATTTTTAACTGTAATAAAAACACCATTGTAACTTTACATTGGAAAAGGTGATTAAAGACATTTAATTATTACTACCGGTATCACAATAAATGTGACATCCTAACAAACAATTGTGACCGTTACAAAAATGTCAACACAAAAGATTTAAAAAAGAACAGGTTGTTCCTCTTTTTAAAGATAAAACTAAACGGTAACAATTAGTCCTTAAAAGTGATAGCACAACCAAGAAGATCATTTAACGATTATCAACTTAAGTTTAGATAAAAAGTTCATGAAAAAAAATCTAGTATTTTTCAAGGAGAAATAGATAAGTAAAAATAGTTTAGTTTGTTTAAGTTGGCATGACATTTTTGTTTTGAAGAGTACCGTATTTCCCAGGCTATAAGTCACACTTTTTTTTCATAGTTTGACCAGTACTGTGACTTGTATAAAAAAAAATTCCCTAATCATGATGCAGTCTTTGACTGACGTGTTAAACGTTCATTCATATTGACATGAACCAAAAAGTAAACATTAATATTTGCAGCTGCGAGAGGGCCCTCTAGGCTTTTGACAACTACCGTATTTTCCAGTGTATAGGTCACACCTTTTTATGTTTTTTTTCAAGGCCTGCGACCTATATATGGCTTGTTATCACTTTCGGCGAAACAAATTTTTAAATCCAGCTCATTTCACAATTACGTTCATTTATTAAGGAAAAGTTCAGCTCAGACACATATTTGCTATAATTTTTTATCAAACAAATAATTGTTTTTAAGTGTTAATCTTCTTAAAAGCCTTGCTGTGCGCTCCTGTGGCAGACATTTGCAGCAGAGCTAAACGTAGGTGCGACCTATACACCGGTGCGACCTATCTAGGGATTTTTCAGAGTCAGAGTCAGAGAGTCAGAGAGTCTTTATTGTCATTTGCACCGCATGTGGTACATGAGATGAAAACGAGATTATGTACACGAGGTCCCAGTTACATCCAACAACAAATGAAAGAGAAAAACAGTAATAACATCTAGAACTAACTAAGAAAAGCATCAACTAGTAATACACAGCTAACTAAGAAAAGCATCAACTAGTAATACACAGCAGCACGAACATGAGTTTGTATGAGCAGATGGTCACAGATGAACACAGCAACAAGAAAACAGATCAGCATCAGTATGATGTGATATTTTGCAGTGTTTATTTTTTATTTTATTTTTATTTATTCATGAGTCTAACAGCCTCAGGGTAGAAGCTGTTCCTCAGTCTAGTGGTTCTACACTTGATGCTCCTCAACCTCCGTCCTGAGGGGAGTGGGGCAAAGAGTGAGTGTGCTGGATGAGTGAGGTCTTTCATGATGCAGGTGGCTCTTTTCCTGCATCTGGAGGTGTAAATGTCTGTGATGGTGGGGAGACTGACTCCAACAGACTTCTGTGCAGCCTTCACCACTCTCTGCAGAGCTTTCCTCTCTTCAACTGTGCAGCCTCCATGCCACACGTTGATGCTGGAGCACAGGATGCTCTCCACTGCACACCTGTAGAAGGAGGTGAGGACTGGGCTGCTCAGACCAGCTCGTCTCAGCCGTCTGAGGAAGTAGAGTCTCTGATGACCTTTCTTGATCAGGCTGGTGGTGTTGTTGCTCCAGCTGAGGTTATCATTCATGTGTACACCCAAGTATTTGTAGCTGGAGACCACTTCCACTGCAGACCCACCTATTTTCAGTGGGGCATGGGTGTGTTTGTTCCTTCTGAAGTCCACAATCATCTCCTTTGTCTTCTTCACATTCATGTGAAGATTATTCTCTTTGCACCAGCTCTCCAGGTGTTCCACCTCCTGTCTGTAGCTGGACTCATCATTGTTTGTAATGCATCCCACCACCGCTGTATCATCTGCAAACTTAACAATATGACAGCCTGGAAGTGTGGCTGTACAATCATATGTGAGCAGAGTGAACAGAAGGGGGCTCAGCACACATCCCTGAGGAGAGCCAGTGCTGAGGGTTATGGTGGAGGAGGAGAAGTTGTGGATCTTCACGGACTGTGGTCTGTCTGTTAAGAAGTCTAGTATCCAGTTACAAATAGAGGGGCTTAGTCCAAGTGTAGATAGTTTGTCTATCAGAGTTTGGGGGATCATGGTGTTGAAGGCAGATGTGAAGTCCACAAAGAGCAGACGCACGTATGAGTCTTTCTGATCCAGGTGGGTGAGAGCAGTGTGGACCACGGAAGAAATGGCGTCCTCTGTTGATCGGTTCTCACGGTATGCATATTGATGAGGGTCCTCATTGATGTTGACGGTTGCCTTGATGTGGGACATGACCAGTTTCTCAAAACATTTAGCGACTATCGGGGTGAGGGCCACCGGTCTATAGTCATTCAGACCAGTCACTGTGGAGCTCTTTGGGACTGGGATGATGGTCGCGGTCTTCAGGCAGGTGGGAACTAACTCCAGTGCAAGTGAGGTGGTGAAGATGTCAGCCAGCACCTCACAGAGCTGGTCCGCACATTCCTTCAGAACTTTCCCTGGGATGTTGTCTGGTCCGGTTGCTTTATGAGGATTAATCTTTCTGAGACTGCCTCTCACTTCTGCTGCGGACACCCTGAGATGCTCTTCATCTGGTGATGAGGTGAGTCTGGTGCTAGCAGGTCTGTTTGGTTCCAATCTATTGGTGATAATTGGACAATGCGACCTATACACCGGTGCGACCTATACACCAGAAAATACGGTATATGTTGTTCCTCTACTGCTACACCCTCCGCTAAAAAAAACCCCATTCACTTATGAGACTACTTTGAAAAACAAGTAAAATGCACCCAAAAGTGATGTGGAATGAGACTGGTGAATTTACCGGTAACTTGCTCTTGGACTCGTTTGTTTGTTATGTTAATGAGGCCTGTTCAGGATCCCAGGTGTGTTATTGTTATTTCAGATTAAATGTCTATTTTTGCATTTTGTGAAATACACTTCTAAAAAAAATGCGACTTGTACTCCGAACCGACTTTTATATAGTTTTTTCCTCTTTATGAGGCATTTTTGGACTGATGCGACTTATACTATTCGTGCTGCAGCGTTTTGTTTTTGTACTACTAGTGCTTAGCGTATTGTTAGTTTAGCATATTTTTTAGTTCATATCTTAGATCTTTTGACTGTTTTGCTTTACAATTTATACTTTTTTTTTTAAATGTAACTGGGACCCTGTGTACAGAATTTTGTTCCACCACATGTACCACATGTGGTGCATACGACAAATAAAGAAACTTTGACTTTGACTTTGATACTCAGGAGAGACTTATAGTCCAGAAAATATGGTATACTCTTAGAAAATAATCATGCAGTCATATGGTGTATAAATCAAATGATCCATTAGAAAATATTCTAACGTTGTCATCAAATTTTCTTGATTTTAGGTTTTTGTTTGGAGTGTTTAAATCTATACTGAGGTTGCCTTTCTTACAGATTTATTCTTAATTTTTTCTCAACTCCTGTTATTTTCTTCAGACGCCCGGGCTGTACGTTCACTTTCAAGAACAAGTGTGACATTGAGAAGCACAAGAGCTACCACATCAAGGATGATGCATATGCCAAGGATGGCTTTAAGAAGTTCTATAAGTACGAGGAGTGCAAGTACGAGGGCTGCGTGTACAGCAAGGCCACCAATCACTTCCATTGCATCCGCTCGGGCTGCGGCTTCACCTTCACCTCCACCAGCCAGATGACCTCCCACAAGCGCAAACACGAGCGTCGACACATCCGCTCCTCCGGCGTGATGGGCCTCTCCTCCGCTTATCTGGCTCCTAAAGACGAACCAGAGGAGTCGAGTAACGATGATCTGATGGACTTCTCAGCCATTAGCAGCAAGAACTCCAGCCTGAGTGCCTCACCTACCACCCAGCAGTCCACCACTGTTCCGTACCTGTTGACCACACCCACCACCGCTGCTTCTTCCATGCCAGGCCACACCCTCAAGCTCACCCAATCCATGCCCAGTGTGGGTCAGCGCATGTCCAGCCTGCTGACTCAGGCTCTGCCCAGCAACATGCCGGTCCTTGCTCTTCCAAACAGCGCTCTGGCCACTTCCAACCCGTTTTTCCCCCTCATGTCCAGGCTGCCTCTCCAACCGCCCCCACCAGCCGCTAGCCTGATAACAATCTCATCTTCTGGGGCTCACTCCATGCCCACCGACTCCCCAACCCAAGGTGGTTCTACTGTAGGGGGAGACACCTCTTTGTCATCTACTCCAACCTCCTTTGCAAACTCTTCCATCATGGAGAAGCTCTCAGCAAACAAAGGTCTGATATCACCCATGATGGCGAGACTGGCAGCTGCCGCCCTGAAGTCCCCCAACAACCCAGACACAGGTATGTCACTTTACAAGTAATCATTATTCTGCATGTGTTTACTCAAATAAAGCTAAAAAAAAACAATAAGTTGGGGAGTGGTGGTACAGATGTTAGAGAAGATGGGCCTGTGATCGTAAAGTTGCAGGTTCAACTCCCCGGACTGACAACATCAAAATGTGGTTGGGAAAGTGAAACGCCCACGCCTGCCTCCACCCTCATTTGCCCCACTCTGGGCCCTTGAGCAAGGCTCTTAACCTCCACCATCTGCCCCCCAAAACAGATTTCTCTTGAAAATGATTTCTTGTGACTCAATGAGACTAACTGTATAAATAAAGGGTAAATAAAATAAACAACAATAGTTTAGATCTTTGGATGTGGAGTTTTGTCAAAAGGTTATGAACATGTTCAGCTTCAAATGGAGTATTGACCTGACAGACGGAGCTAAGTGCTAATCTGAACAAGTTCAAGACCGAACTGAATCGCTGCCATCATAAAACACTTTAAATCTAAAAACTTTCATAATTCTTTATGGAAACGCCATTTCGTAAACGTACAAACTCGTATAACATGGTCATAATTAAACTCTGTTACTTTAAAGCGTCTGTGGCATCATCTTTGAACTTTGCTTATAGTGACACAACATAAATATCTTGTATCATTCAACTATGTTCGTTTTAGCAAACAAAATGATATATTAATGAAAATTCCTTTCAAAGTGAGTTTAAAATTAAAAACCGTGTTTCTTCATGGGACATCCGTCTACACGCGAATGCAACATCTGTGACGTACGAAGAAGGTACCTCATTTTGCGTCTGCCATGATAACGCATACTCATTCTCTGCCAGATCGCCTTTTTTTTTGGTATAACTTGAAAAATGCTGTTACGTTGTGTTGCATTTGGGTGTTCTAATATCATCAGTGAACAAGTGAGCCTTTTCACTTTCCCAAAAGATGTAAACCTTCGTCAAGTATGGAATAAATAGCTGCCCCCCCTCAGAGCTCCCTCGCTTCCTGAAAAGGTAAAACTCAAATAAATACGGGTGCAGACCTAAATTAGAACCTGCTGTTTCTTGTTCATCTAACTTTCTGCTTTCCAAACTGAAGACAAATAGCTCAAATCTTAACTTAGATTGCTAAATTCGTCGGTTTATTTATTGTCCGTCATGAATATGTAAAAGGGGCGTTCTAAAGACGTTCTCCCTCATACGTCACAGATGTTGCATTCGCGTGTAGTCGGATGTCCCGTGAAGAAACACGGTTTTTAATTTTAAACTCACTTTGAAAGGAATTTTCATTAATATATCATTTTGTTTGCTAAAACGAACATAGTTGAATGATACAATATATTTTTGTTGTTAGATGTTAGATGTTAGATGTTAGGCTGATTGATAACTCTAAATTGACCCTGGGTGTGAGTGAAACAGGTCCCTCTTGTAAATGAGTCCCCGTGGCTCAACGAGGCTAGCCTGTATAAATAAAGGTTGAATGAATGAATGTTGTGTCACTAAATGCAAAGTTCAAAGATGATGTCACAGACATTTTAAACAACAGTCATTCAGTGCTACCTACAACAGATACGATATTTATTGCTATACATTTCCACTAAACCCCATTTTAAAAATTTTGATTTAACACTTTAAGGTCAAGTATTGATTACTTTTTGCATATTTTATGATTTTGTTAGACAAAAATATAAAATGAATGAAAAAGTGTGGACGGTGAAGGTAAAGTCCACCCTGAGGTCACCCCATCCCAAAGTGGAGAGAAAAGCAGGAGAGCCTTCGCTTTCAGGCTTAAAGGGACAAACCAGAGGCATGGTCCTCTGCTCTGGATTTGTTATTGTGTTGATCGTTTGTTAGATACTCACAATCCATTTGGAGATAAATGCGCTGACAGGGGAGAGTAGAGCCTGTAAAAGTCTCTTATGATGTTCAAAGTGGGGGGCTCTTGGGGGCTTGTGTTGAACATGTTTGCTCATCATCAGTCTCTTATCTCTGTCTGCCCTCGTTCCAAGCAAATGGAGGTGGAATGAAATTAAGTTCAGAAATTGCAGGAAGAATTTTTTTTTTAAATCCTCTATGCAAACTGATAAAAAAAAAAGAAGTGAAATCACTGAGGTAGAAATGACTCAATGCACCCGAGTGAGGAAACAGGCTTTGATACAAGAAAGACGCACTTTCTGAATTTTTAGACATCTTCTCGCAAAAGCGTGTTTGCTTTGAACCGAATTCAAATAAGTCTGGAAGTAATTGGCTTGTTTATCGTGTTGCTTAAAACAAAAGCCTTTAAAATGAAAAATAATGTACGGTATTTAATTCTAATGGCGTGCATTGGAAAAGGTTCTCCGACTGAGCATGTGTGGTGGTGTGGGGGGTTGTAAAATGGCATCTCTCCGTGTGCAGGGAGAGGGGAAGGATTACAATTCCTGGTGGTGTTCCCAGAGCAGGACAGGCCCGGGGAGAATGTTGAGGCAGCTGCTCCGGGGAGCCGAGCTGAGCCCAGGCTGTCAGGCTGAGCTCCACCTTTGGGCCTCCAGCAGGTATAGCACCAACGCTGAGAAGGCACCTGCTGAGGGTGGGGCCTCCACAGATGGTGCCTCCGCCACCCCTCTCATTTGACTACTGCTCAGATCTCTCTGCTCGGAAACCCACGAGCTGACATGAACTCCCCACTCTCAATCGGAGAGATTTTTGTAAAACGTTCACACAGACACAGGATGGAGAGGTAGCTGTGGTTTTGTTTCTCATATTTGCTTCAAAAAATGTGTGAGAAGGACATTCGGGGCTAAAATGGAGGAAGTGGTTTGAGCTTCTCTGTAGTAAAAAAAAAAGTATGAAAAAAGTCACAGTGTTTGAGGTTATTTTTCACTGCGTTTATTTTCTCATTGTGCTGTGAACCTTTACCTGTTTTACGATGAATTGAGCCTTTTTTTTGTTTTTGTATTCAGTATTACTCTCCTCTTCTTTTTTTTATTAATGCTCCACTCTAATTTACCCCTAAGTGTTTTTCCCAGAGATTCAAGCATCTGAAGGGTTTACTAATTAGACACACGGTACAAATGATCTTTCACAAGCTCTGTATCTTATCCCGAGTAATTACATGGTGGTGCATTATTCCTGGATAATTTCCAGAAAGAAGCTGCTTTGAGTCAAACTCATTTGTTCTCCCTCCGTAGGAAGTGAATAGAAAAGAAATAATTTCACGAAGTGCGTTGTTTTTTTTCCTCCCTCAGTAATCCAACTTAAAAAGTCAACTTATCTTCGCATTAAGAGAAATAATATTACGCTCGGCTTTGTGATCATATGCAGATCATGCAGTGAGCGGTGCTCTTGATGTAATACGCTCTCGGTTGATTTAATTGTCAATGACAAGGCAGGATTTGTGTGGCTAGTTAATTTTGGGTATACTCTTATCAAGTTGGGGGAAGGGATTGAGACTTGGTAAGCATTCGGTGACCTCAAACCAGACGCATTATTGTTTGACTGCTGTTTTCCTTTGCTCCACCCGCCCCCCAGCCCCTCCAACCTCAGTTTTGTCAAACTGAACTGACACTTCCCCGTTTCGTAGCTTTCAGCTGACAAGGCCCAAGACTGGCTTTTCCACTCCTATTCTGCCTGATATGTCTTTGGGTCATTTTGTAACGGGGGGCGAACTCTGCTCAGTTTCCCCCTAACGTAGGCTGGTCTTGATGTCCTCTCCTGCAAAACAATAAGATAATAAATCTGAGAGGATCCTCACCCGGCTGAGGGTTAAGGGCACACACTTGGTTGCCCATGACCTTATTTGTCACTATGCCTCAACGCCAGCTTTGATTACCGTATTTTCCGGACTATAGGTTGCGGCTTTTTATCATTTTTTTCATGGCCTGCGACCTGTAGTCAGGTGTGACCTATATATGGCTTTTTATAAAATAAGCTGATTTGTAATCATTTATTAACAAACATTAAACTGAGACACACTCTTATGGTACGTTCACACCGAACGCGTTTTGAGCTGCAGGAGCGGCCGGTTTACATGCAAAGTCAATGGGGGACGCGCCTCTAGGGGTCGTGCGTCGCGTCATGTCTGTTTTGAGCGGCGCGGAAGGGGCGGCAGAGCGTTTTCCGTGCATGTGGAAAAATCTGAACTTTCGTAATTCAACGCGTCTTGACAACCAATCAGGGAGAGTCAGCTATGTCACGCGGTAACGAGGGGACGGATGTTGCGCAAGTGTGCCGTATTGTTTGTGAGACACAGAAACAACCCGCAAATTCGTGTTCAAGTATGGAGGAGTTCAAGAAAGGAGAAAGAAAAAAGGACCTTGCCTGGCGGAGTGTCAGTGAGGAAGTCGGGATGTCGGGCAAGTTTTGAATTGTAAACTCCTCCCACACCCCGCCGCCACCGCCGCTGCTGCTTCTCGTTCCGGTCTGAACACCAGTGCGTCCAGTGCGTCCACCTTGAGACGTTTTGCGCTTTTTGGCCACTGAAAACGTGTTCGGTGTGAACGTAGCATAACAATAATGTCAGCTAACAAATACATATTTTTGGGTGTTTATCCTGCTAAAATTATTCATTTGTTAAAGAAAAGTTCAGCTCAGACACATATTTGCTATAATTTTTATCAAACAATTAATTGTTTTTAAGTGTTAATCTTCTTAAAAGCCTTGCTGTGCGCTCCTGTGGAAGAGACATTTGCAGCAGAACTAAACACGGTCCACATTTTGACGTAGGTGCGACCTATATTCAGGTGCAACCTATATATGGATTTTTCCAATTCTTTGGCAATAATTGGACAATGCAACCTATACTCGGGTGCGACCTATAGTCCGAAAAATACGGCACTACACAACTGATTTTTCGAGAAAAAGCCCAAAAACATCTGTCGGTGCTCTCCAGTTTTAGTGTCTCAGACGTTATGCCAGAGGTGGCACACCTCCCACTCACATTTATTTTTTTAAGTTTCACCATCATTTATTGTCAGCCAGAAGCTCAGCCTTCTCTGTTCAGCCTGAGGACAAATTAATATTTCAATCCCACGAGATTGGGGAGGGGGGCAGAATTCACCTTCCTGTCAGCGTTTATACCTCAGGTCATCCCCTTGTGTTTATTTATTTCAATTCAGCTCCGCTGTCCGCACACAAAGCATTTACTGAATACCTATTTGGAGGAGACTGTGATAGAGAGGTCACGCTATTTGAACCAATCTGATTGGCTGTCAGCTCCAATCTGACCGACATAGCGCTTCTGTTCCTTGTGGGTATGCTCCGTGGCGTTGGCCGCCATCCGTCGTCAGGCCAACAAGAAGATCGAGAAGGTGGGGAGGGAGGGGGGGTGGCCACTCTGAGACTGCCACTTTCCCTCAGCATTAGCATCTCACTTAATGACCAGTTAAGAGGCAGCCTGGCAAACGAGTTGTGACAAGTGCTGCAGAAAAAGGAGTCTTTTCCCCTCATATCTCCCGCCTCTCAATCACCATTTAAAAGGCTTGACGGCCTGACATCATTTTGCAATAATTATCACTCAGAGTATTCTTTTCGGGCCAAGACAGAAGTCAGATTGGATCTTGTCATAGGGTAATAGTGCTGACCAACAATAACTTTTGTTGTCTCTTCTGTGCATCTCTGGTGTGATCCTCAGGGAATGGGCAGCCGGCTTCAGCCAGCCACTTCAATCTGATTCAAGTGAAGCAGGAGCCTGTGGACGCCATCTCCGGGGCTTCCCAAGACTCTACACAGGAGCACAGCTTGGATCTGAGCAAGAAAGACCACAGGTATGATTTAGGGATGGGGCCGATCCGATCCAGTATTGGCCTCCGATACCAGAATAATTTACATATCAGATTTTCCGATCCAACCTGCTGATATTTCCTATCCATGATGCACGTACAGAGTGCACGTGTGTTACACCATATTCTGTAACTACCATCTTAACATTGTGTGAGTTAAAAACCAATGAAGACAATCTGAGCCTCACAACAGGAAACACCCAAACTTCAATAGCACACAAGAGGCAGGTCTACATCACAGACGTCCATCTCACTCATGGTGCGGCCGGAACACTAAAATACCGCTAAGCATTATGGGAAAGACAACACAGTCCACTCCCTGATAAAATCTTGGAGCTATTGGAAAAGAGTTTTAATTAAAAAAAAGTTTTTTGTGTGGAGACTTTAATATTGATCTGGGAAATAAAACAGATTCAAATAACATCAGTACATTTATAAATTCATGGTATAGTTTAAATCTGTATCAGTTGATCAAAGCCAACAAGAATTACAATTCATAGTGCCACAATCAAAATCGAAACTTAAAAACAGTGGACTGTGTTGTCTTTCCAATAATGCTTAGCGGTATTTTAGTGTTCTGGCCGCACCATGAGTGAGATGGACGTCTGTGATATAGACCTGCCTCTTGTGCGCTATTAAAATTTGGGTGCTTCTTGTTGTGAGGCTCAGAGTGTCTTCATTGAGTTTAACTCACACAATGTAAGGACGGTAGTCACAAAATATGGTGTAACACATGTTCTCTTCGTTCAAGAAATTCATTATTACAGCCTCATATAAAATTAGTGATGATGATGATGTCGGAACTGGATCGGTATCGGACGATACCCAGAGTTAAGTATCGGGATTGGATCGGAAGTAAGAAAATGTGGATCGTGCATCCCTAGTATTATTACATT
>JBBPBX010003373.1:31837-45569 GCA_038048925.1 Garcialebias charrua
CTTTTCCTTCCCCGCCTCACTCTGCATTTATTTATGGAGTTTATAAATTATTTGATTAAAAAGTCGGAGGAAAAAAAAAAAAAAAATACCAGGAAGGCGCTGCCCTCATTTTTTAACAAGTCTCAACGTTAGCGTATGGAAATTTGAACGTGTCTATGTTTTTGTGAAGATTAAAATGGACGTGGCTTTACCCATATATCTTATCTGACTGATACAAATGTTCTGGGTGGTTTCCATCACATTGATGATGTAATGGCAGATTAATCTCCATTTTTTTTGTTGCTCTCAACAACTGATCAACATCTCCTCCCTTTCCACTTTGTGCTTCTCTTGCATGTACACACATTATTTGTTAAATGTTTTCTCAGTCATTAAACACAAGCAACTCCACTGCTGACATGTCAGACTTCTGGAGTCTTTATTCGAGCCACCACATAAAAAACTTAACAAATGCCCCCAGAGGATCCTTCGCAAACACGTCTGGCCTGAACTCAAGCAAAACCTGGATGTTTGTCATTCTTGCAGCTCTCTGTAGATTTGCCAGATTCTGCATGTATTTGTTTGTTGGTTTTCACAGTGTCACTAACGTGTGAGCAACAAGCTTACAAATGCTCGGCTAACCCAGTGGCTGGTTGCTCATGTGCTTTGTAGATGTCCCAGGTGAACCCAGTCCTCTTCAACGCCATCAACCTAAAAACAGAGCTGGAGGGGGGACAAGCCAACGACTCTTCCGAGGCAGCGCAGTATCTGAATCGATTGCTGAAGAGGCCAGAGAACCCCAATGAGATCTGGAGGACATACCTTCGCAGGTGAATAAAAATCATTTAATGAAGACAGTAAAAGTGCCTAAAAGCTCTGTCTCGTGCAGTCGTGTGTTTTCTTGTAAAGACTACCATATTTTCCGGACTATAGGTTGCGGCTTTTTATCATTTTTTCATGGCATGCGACCTATATATGGCTTTTTATCAAATAAGCTGATTTGTAATCATTTATTAACAAAAATTAAACTGTGACACACTCTTACAATAATGTCAGCTAACAAATATATATTTTTAGGTGTTTACCCTGCTAAAATTATTCATTTATTAAAGAAAAGTTCAGCTCAGACACATTTTTGCTATAATTTTTATCAAACAAATAATTGTTTTTAAAGACCGTGTAAAGTGAAATTAAATGTGTGTTTTTAGTTTGTCACATGGCATAAATATGTGTTATTAATCACCCATATAAATCTGACTGATTAAAAACATTGTTTACCTTATAAAATTAAGTCTCAAAAATCATGAAAAAACATGATTTTGCCTTGCCCTGGAACGCTGGGGGCGTGTCAGTGCGTGGGCGTGGTTTCAGCGCAGCTGCGCTCGTGTCCTGCCCCTGCCCTGAGCTGACTGTGTGGAGAGGCAGACAGCAGAGCCAGTAAACCTGCTCTGTTTTTATCCGAGTTCTGTCTGTAACAGCAGCTACTTTTTCCAAGAGTTACGCTGTTTTTGTAAATAGTTTTCTTGTGTGTTTTTAATCTGGAATGAATAAAAAAAAAAAAAAAAAAGAGTTGTACCATGCGGGAATTGAACCCGTGGAGTTTGGGACGGAAGGCAAGCGCTTTATCCATTGACCTATCCAGGCACTACAGATACTTGGTATAAAACCACGCGGTATAAAAACATGTTATGATTTGTACGGGTGCCCTGACCATTGCGACATCCAGGGAAGATGCACGAACGAGGCATAATTGATTAGCTAGCTAACAATGAACAAAATATCTATGCTATTGCTATCTGATGCTATCTGCGATTCGCGAGTGAACGGCTCCACCGAGGCGAATTTATACGGCTGGAGCTGCAGGGGGTGGGGCTATACTAATGAGGACCGCGTGACGAAACGCGGTCCCGTTTAAACCACGCCTAAAAAATCCTGAAAAAGACATATCTTTATACACAGTTTCATCTATAACTCCAAAATTAATTGAGCTACAATTTTGAGACTTTTTACTCATTTACAAGATTACAATTATGACATTTATAATGTTTATTGAAGAAAATGTTGAAATTCACTTTACACGGTCTTTAAGTGTTAATCTTCTTAAAAGCCTTGCTGTGCGCTCCTGTGGAAGAGACATTTGCAGCAGAGCTAAACACGGTCCACATTTTGACGTAGGTGCGACCTATATTCAGGTGCAACCTATATATGGATTTTTCCAATTCTTTGGCAATAATTGGACAATGCGACCTATACTCGGGTGCGACCTATAGTCCGAAAAATACGGTATTTATCCCATGTTTTTGAGTGGAAACCCCCAGAAGCAAAAAAATGATCCTATCATTCCAGAGCAAACAGTATGACAGATCTGAAAATTACTGTCAGATGACAGGTTGAACCAGTTATCGTCTTTGTTTGAGAAGCCAATACATTCGTAGACTTTTTTTTTTCATTTGTTCATGCAAAGGTTTGACACGGATGACTTCTGTGAGGCGCGGTGTGACTTTCTTCAGAAAGTGCACTTCCATTGTTTGGTAGAGGACTGTGGTGCCCTCTTCAGCACGGTGGATGGGGCCATAAAACACGCTAAGTGAGTGTCACGCCAGTTCTTGCTTGGAAAATACACCGCCTTGCTTTATTGATCAGTATAAAAATGAGGTTCCATCTGGTCCCTTAGCTTCCACCTTCGAGCCACCTTGAAAGTAAAGCCGGAGTCGCAGTTCAGTGACAGCAAGGAGTCCAGTGAGGCAGCTCCACTGCAGCCAATCGCCCCAGTCTCTATAGCTAGTAATCCCTCCATGGATGTGGCCAACCTCACCTCCTCTGGTGGCTACAGCTCTCCTCCTCCCTCTTTGCTGGCCTGGAAGCAACTGGCTGGCAGCATCCCTCAGATGCCCGCTTCAATGCCCAACCTTCCAGCAAACTCCCCTCTGGCCACCACCTCCTTGGAAAATGCCAAGCCACAATTCAAACCTGGTTTTCTGCAGTTTCAGGAAAAGTATGCAAAATACTTGTGTGTCATTCAAAGCTCAAATAATTGTTTCCACCCCAAGATCTGATTTAACCATATTTTCTTTTGTTTTTTAAATCCAGCGATCCATGTCTAGCTACTGACTGCAAGTATTCAAACAAGTTCCACTTCCACTGCTTGTTTGGAAACTGCAAGTATGTGTGCAAGACCTCTGGAAAGGCAGAGTCCCATTGTCTGGACCACATCAACCCCAACAACAACCTGGTCAACGTCCGCGACCAGTTCTCCTACTACTCTCTTCAGTGTCTCTGTCCCAACCAGGTGAGTGTGGCTTTCTAGCTCAGCCGGCAGCCGGATCACAAACTGTCATCTCTCAGAGGTTTCTAAGTGTGAAGTATGCTATCTATTAGACCAGTATTTGAGGTTATTTGACTCAAGGCTTTCACAACCACTGCTCCTCGTCTTCCATCTCTGCTGAGAAAGACAGTCGACTCACCCCAGTAATGCCTGTTTATATGTCAATGATGTCATTTTGACTGCCGCATTCTCCTCTCAGAAAAGGCCAATTTAGTTGATATTACCCAATAAATCATTGTCACTTGCACAGTAAACAAGGCTGTCTGGAATAGGGCAAAAATCAGGGGAATGCTTGGCAAATGAAACCTAAATGGCATCCCCCGCCTGCTCTCGTGAGCCAGTATTTGGAGAACGTTTAAATGAATTCATTAATGTGTCGAAAATCACCCATCTCACAAAAAGTCCCCGCCTCCCCCCCTTCCTTCTGCTCCCCCTTCCTCCTCCATTTAGTCTCCTGAACTGAGCAGATCTTATTTGGCCTGGTCCTTTGGGATCCGAGCCTCAAACAGATGGCAGTGTACAGACATGTTAGAGAGAAGGAGGGGGTTTATGGGGCCTGATGGAGGAAAGTGATTGTACTTAGAAACGTGGGATGTTCCAAACAGCCACAAAAAAAAAAAAAGGTGTTGACTGCGCACAAGATAAATCAAACCATATTAATCATCAGTCTTTGACTTGTTTGTCTCCACTTACAGCACTGCGAGTTTAGAATGAGGGGCCACTATCACTGTCTGAGGCCTGGCTGCTTCTTCGTCACTAACATCACCACCAAGCTGCCGTGGCACGTCAAGAAGCACGAGAAGGCAGAACGCCGAGCCGCCAATGGCTTTAGATATTTCACCAAGAGAGAGGAGTGTGGGAGGCTAGGTAAGAATCACAATTACTTTGAACCTGTGAACGTTCGTCCACCGAAACATCCGAGTCATCGTGAGCAGCTTCTGATCATATTATGTCAAGTTGTGTGCATCTAAAGGAGTTAAAGTGAAAAAGATGTACAATAGTCCCTCGTTTATTGCAGGGGATCAGTACTCTGAAAAACTGCGAAGTAGGAATAGTAGTACAAGTAGTATAGTAATTTATTTTATTATTAAAAAAATATATATACGGTATATATACTGTATACAGGTGGTCCCCGACTTACGAGTGAGTTCCGTTCCAACGCACCGTTCGTAACTCGAAAATTCGTAAGTCGGAACGCGTTACACGTGGCGTTCGTAAGTCCGGATTTTTGGTCGTAAGTCGGAAAATGTATGCTAACGCTGCGCCGCACACCCGTTTATCAACATGAGACTGAACAAGCGTACATACTGGTTCATAAACATGCACAGAACTTTATTTACAAACGGTTAGCTAACACACTTTCATCTAAAAACACATACCAGTGCTGTATTTACTGTACAACAGTACTGTTCGTAAGCGCGTTCGTAAGTCCGGAACGTCGTAAGTCGAGGCTGTCGTAAGTCGGGGACCACCTGTATATATACTGTATATAAATAAAGGCGTTTTAAACCCTTCCCACACGCTAAACAATGTTTCTAAACTCTAAACGCTCTAAAAGAGCACAGAATGTCATGATTTCAGCTCCCTTCCGCTGCTGCTTTGCCACCTGCAAGTGCTCTTTGCCACCTGCAAGCGCTCTTGGCCACGCCCAGTTCTCCGCTCTACACGCTGATCAGCTGATCAGCTGCAGCAGGAAGTTTATCCTGCAATATGGGCTGCACAAAGGTGCAGGAGGTGCTAAATAATTCAAAAATAATAAAATTTGAATAAAAATTCCATGCCGATCGTGCGGCTCATCCATCAGCCAATTGTGTGTCATGTCCAGTCTTATTTTGAAAAACCGGGATAGAGCAAGTCCGCGATAAATGAGCCGCGAAGTAGCAAGGGACTAAGACTGATTTGTGCTATCTGTTACAAGAGGATATTCTGTGTTTACAAAGGGAGAGAGACCATTGTTGGCAAACATGGTGTCGAGCTTTGTGAACGGCTTAATAGTCATAAAATACGGCGTGCCTTGTAGATTTTCTCTCTCTGTTTTTGTATATTCACAATGGCACCTCAAGTCCCAAAGGAAGTCTCGCCTGTACTGCTTTATGAGCAATAATGTCAAAGAGGGCAATCACATCCAGGTTGTTTTCCTCTTTCTTTTGCCCCCGTCAGAAATGAGCAATTAGGTTTGTGTTTGTTAATTATCTGGCTTGTCTGGTTTGGCCTGTTTGTGTTGTGAAGCTGCGCCTCACAGCCACTGCTGCCATCACACACACACACACACACACAGAAATGAATTAAAAGTGATCTGTTTTTTTCAGGCGGTTACACAAGCTTTTCAAAACGCAGACACAAAAGCAAACAAAACCGAGCCCTAAACAGCTGTTTTCTGTCCCCAGCCTGATCTGTCAACTGTATTGTTTGGGAAGAGGGGGGGAGAAAAAACAGAGAGGATTACAAACGCCACCGCTCTCGTCATAAAGAATTGATGGGTTGCCAGTATCCATGGCAGCAACATTAAACTGAGCACCGCTGATGATGTTACCTGGTTTCTGTCCCACAAAAGGGCCTCAGAGTCACAGGGGTTACTGTTATTTGCACAACTTTGCGTGCCTAAAACGCCGTGTGTGCAAACGCTATTTGATGACACAGACGTGCTTTTTTTTCCTCTTAAACTGGATGCCATGGTTACCAACATGCTAGCACCTGCCCGGCACGTTACTCTTTCAATTATTTCTGCCTGCTTTTATATAATGGTATTCGATTAACAGGCACAAAACGGAACAATCATTTAATTTGAAATCATAAAGCAATTAGAGACAGACCCGTTAAAACAAGAGAAAAGAACGGAAGACGGTGAAGCAGACAGCAGAACAACGCCGAACAAAAGGAGAAACGACAATGGAGATACTTTGAGAAATGAATTTAATATGGTAATAATCGTATATTTACTTTGGTTTGGAGGGATGTGTGCATTATTGGCCCACAGAAAATGAGAATTTATTTATGTAAATTCCTAACTGAATAAAGCATGTCAGTGTAATAAAAGAGCTCCACAGGTTTAGTGCACAGAAGCCTTGACTTGCTCAGTGTGACACCAGTGATCTAATAATCCTCCTACGTGTACACTCCGAAACACTTTGAAACCCGATCCCTCTTTTGTCAGCGCTATATCATGAAATAAAGGGGTAAAAAATAAATAAAACTAAACTAAAAATATTTCACCTTTTGTTTAATCTCATCACAACACCTCCACATTGGTGCTATTGCCTTTAGCGCCTTAGCTGATTTTGGATACCTTGCAACGAGCCAAAGACAAATTAATCTGTTGATGGAGAGTTAACAGCTGTCGCTATTTTCTCTTTGGCAGGTTGCAAGTATAACCAAGTCAACAGCCACTTCCACTGCATCCGAGAAGGTTGCCAGTTCTCCTTCCTGCTCAAGCACCAGATGACCTCGCACGCACGCAAACACATGAGGCGAATGCTGGGGAAGAACTTTGACCGAGTCCCATCCCAGGTACAACCGCACAAACACCCAAGAAGCGCAATCCCACTACAAAAAAAACTCTTAATTCGTTGGTAATTTTCAAAATAGAAATGTTTGTTTTTAGACACCTTTTTTGAAGGTGGCTGTGTTTCCTGTAAAATGCGTCACGTTCATGGAAAGACGTTCTTTACAAAGGAGAGTACCAGTAAATTGTAGTCATACCAGTCAATGACACATTACTTTGACGTCCTTTTATTGAAAACATCTCACTGGAGTGAAGATAATTTTTTTTCCTCTAAACCACCAAAGCACATTGTGTACCTGGCTTTGATTTAAGCATGTCGACTTATTGTAGTTGTCATAAGCCGGAACTATGAGGTTCATCCTTTGAAAAATGCTTTTGACTTCTTGAAGAATTCTTGTTTGGATGCCAAAAATCCACACCTAACTGTCTAACAAAGTTTATTCCAAGTGTGCTTTTAGTATAAAGATGGCTTCTTTTCACAGGTGATGCCGCTTGGCCAGAGAGTGGACGAGGTGCAGCACGCAACTGGTTTGGGCTCTGGACCCATGGGGGCCCAGCATGGCATGGTCTCCAACTACTCCTCTGCTGGCATGGATGAGACTGATGACTACTTGGACTACATGGGGGGAGGAGGCAGCCCCTTGGGGCTCTCCTCTGAGTCCTCCAACCAGGACAGAAGTTGCTCCAGCACTCCTGTAGGCAATGACAGCTCTCCAGCAGGTGAGAAGCAACACATTTTTACAGTCAGCAACCAAAAGGCTTGGTTTTTATTTAGTTTAAAAATCAATCAAGGTTTTCCACATCCTCACTTAATCCATGCCCTTTTCGCTCAGAATACCAGCAACTTGTCACTTTGTGTATTTGTTAATCATACATTTCCTGTATCAGTGCTTTGACTCACAATCAATAGACCTGTGAGTCATTAAACATGAGGCTGATGACAAAGGCTGTTCTCTTTTGTTCTGAGTTGTGGACGAGACATTTTGCAGCTTGCTTGGTCATCGCCATAAAACCTCCATTCCGTACATGAACGGTCTGAGTTATTGATCTGAAGAGACGTTACAGCGTTTTCTTTTGGCCCGAGATCATCATGCCTGCAGCTTAATGCCAACTTTAGCAATTTCTGTTGGCTAAACATCATCAACAACAACAAAATGTAATAAAAAAAATAAAAAGTGCTTATATTTTCTCGAACTTTGCTCTGTTTGTTCTTTTATCTGAGCCTGGCTGTGATTTTCACATTTCTTCACATGTTGCCGATATGATTCACTGCGCTCATCATTGTTGTTTTGGCTGGTCTTTGGGTTACTTTGTTACGGAAGCGTATTGCATGGGGGAAAAAATTGAGCTTATGTAGTAATAACGTGATACGTATGTAGTAATAACGTGATACTATGTAGTAATGGGGCCAAGATGGTGTAGTGGCAGAGAATCGGACTTGTTATCCGAAGGACCCAGGTTCAAACCCCGGCCACGGCACACCATCTTGGGGTGTCTATGAGTGCACATCTATTTTCCCAGCTCCCCGAGCGCGACTACGCTGCTCACTGCACCACCTGGTGGTGGTTGGTATAAATGCAGAAGACCAATTTCGTCTGTCAAGTATGGGAACATACACAGATGACAAATGTGACAAATTAGAATTAGAATTAGAATTAATACTGTAACGTGATACTATGTAGTAAAAACGTGATACTATGTAGCAATAACGCAATACGTATGTAGTAAAAACGTGATACTATGTAGTAAAAACGTGATACGTATGTAGTAATAATGAGATAAATATAGATGTAGCATGCGCGTAGCCAGTATTTTAGGAGGGGCGGTTCCTTTAAATATATAGTAGACCTGTAAAAAGCAACATGCCTCTGTGGCACACTGGAAAGTGCGTCTGCTTTCCGCTCCAACGACCTGGGTTCGATCCTGACCTGGTTGAACTTATTTTACTTTTTTTTTAATTGGATAAATAAAATAAAATAAAAAAGGAGTTTGTGTTAACCACAGGCATATTAAGTGTATGGTGTTAACCAGTTTGACATTAGCGGCGTCTCCATACCTTCTCTTTCCACGTCTCTTAACACAGAACTTGTGTTGTGCTGGAGTTGTAGGCGGGACCACAACTCCCACACAATATAAAAAAAAAAGTAAAATAAGTTCAACCAGGTCAGGATCGAACCCGGGTCGTTGGAACGTAAAGCAGACACGCTTTCCATTGTGCTACTGAGGCATGTGGCTTTTTTCAAGTCTACTATATATTTAAAGGAACCGCCCCTCCTAAAATACTGGCTACGCGCATGCTACATCTATACTTATCACGTTATTACTACATACGTATCACGTTTTTACTACATAGTATCACGTTTTTACTACATAGTATCACGTTTTTACTACATAGTATCACATTTTTACTACATACGTATCACATTATTACTTCATAATATCACGTTATTACTACATACGTATCACGTTATTACTTCATAATATCACGTTATTACTACATACGTATCACGTTATTACTACATAAGCTCAAAAAATTTTATTTCATGGATGACTGCAATACGTTTCCGTACTTTGTCTTGACTGGGCCTCATTTGTTTCATTCTCTTATCTTTTATCTTTCTCTTTTTTACCTCCCATCCCTTTGTGTGTATGTGTGTGTGTGTGTGTGTGTGTGTGTATGTGTGTGTGTGAAACCTGGCCCCTTTTTATGTATTTTCCCCCTCCTCGCTTGTCTTTCACCCTTTTCTGGTCAACCTGTCTCTCCAGGACAAGGCTGCCCCAACACCACTTCTGCTCCTACCACCCCTGCTGACACTAGTGCTACCCACAATGCACCTCCTTCTTCCCCTCCTCTACCACCACCACCACCTCCTCCCTCCGCTCCTCAACCTGGCCTTCAGTTCCAGGCCCCATCTCTTTCCCCTGCTCTTCTCCGACCTCCTCTCCCCTCGCTCCCATACCTACTCTCTCCATCCTGTCTGTCATACTCTCTGCTCAGCGCCTCTCTGGGAGCCACTCGGAGTGTTGTCATGCCAACCAACACACCAGCTTTCAGCCCCATCATTGCCACTCCGTCTCCAGTTAAAAATGACGTCCCTATAGTGCAAGATGCTGCAGGTACTTATCCCCACCAGCACAAACCTACTCTGCAGCTGTCGTTCTCATTTACTGAGTTCTTTGTGGTGTTTAACTGTGTGGTCCAGCCATTTTATGCAATATTGTTCTGTAGGGATGAAAGAATAAGAGACATGCAGAAAATAAATAAACGTATGTGAAAACAATGCGGCTAAAAGAATTGATAAAGTTGTTCCAGTTGCACCGTTGTGTGTGCTTTCACTTTTGGCATCATGAGGAAGCTGTAAATTTGGCACCTGTTCCACGGAGCCTGGGCCTTGTTTAGTTTCCATTAACAAGGCTGCATCAGCAGCTTCTTATTTTAATCACGCCTCAAGTTTTATCGAGGCCCACTGCTTCCTGTCGCACAGAACAGGGATCGCATCATTAGCACTGACCCCGGGGTGTTGCAAAAGGTGGGTGCCCCTCGTAAAACAACTCGGAGATAAGAGGATTGGTTAAGACTCGCTGCTCCGGCTTTGTTTGGAGGCCGGAGACACTCTGTAAAAGTGTCATGTTTCACAGTCAATCTATCATTTCCCCTCTCCTTCCTTAATCATTCTGGGAATTAGGAATAAAAATATACAGCTGTGTGTGCTCACTCAGCTTGCAAGCCCTTCTGGCTGAGTATAGTTCAACATTAGGGTTTTGACCTGGACAGTAATTTGCTTGTAGTTCGTGGGTTTTACTTTGTGGATCCGCTGATTATACTTTAACATGCTTGCTTCTTTCTTTTAGGTAACACCATCACCATGCCCACGGCTGCCGGTGCAAAGAAGCGCTTCTGGATCATCGAGGACATGTCGCCGTTTGGCAAGCGCCGCAAGACTCCTTCGTCCCGGAAGATGCTCGACGAGGGGATGATGCTGGAGGGCTTTCGGCGCTACGACCTGTATGAAAACTGCAAGGACTCGACCTGCCAGTTTTCTCTGAAGGTCACCCACTACCACTGCACTCGCGAGAACTGCGGCTACAAGTTCTGCGGCCGCACCCACATGTACAAGCACGCGCAGCACCACGACCGCGTGGACAACCTGGTCCTGGACGACTTCAAGCGCTTCAAATCCTCGCTCAGCTGCAACTTCCCCGACTGCCAGTTCTCCGGCAACAGCACGCACTTCCACTGCCTGCGCTGCGGCTTCCGCTGCACCGACAGCACCAAGGTGACGGCCCACCGCAAGCACCACGGCAAGCAGGATGTGATCAGCGCCGCCGGCTTCTGCCAGTTCAGCTCCAGCGTCGACTGCGAGGTCCCCGACTGCAAATATAAGCTCAAGTGCTCGCACTTCCATTGCACCTTCCCAGAGTGTAAGCACACGGTGGTGGGCATGTCACAGATGGACTCCCACAAGCGGAAGCACGAGAAGCAAGAGCGGGGTGAGCTGCCGTCCGTGTCACCAAAACAGGAAGTGATGCACCACCTGGCGGGAAACGTGGCGACGGTCACTCCTTCCTCCATGAATCTCCCTACGTCGTCACCTGGCGGCCTCCACAGGTTGTCCCACATCAACAGCAGCGCCCCCTCCATGGTCTACCAAACGGCCAGCATCACCTCTGAGTACAACCATTCTTACCTACCGCCCGCCATCAGCCTGGACAGCTCCCTCAACCTGGGCACAGACACCAGCAGCTCCATGTTCTTCCTGAAAAACGCCGCCGGCCTGGGTCTCAGCGACTCGCTCGACCTCAGTAAGAAGATGGCGTGCCGCAATCCCGGACCCCATCTAGGTCTGCCGGCAGCTCAGGACGACACCACGGGGACGTCCGGAGAGGCCGAAGACGACATGTCAGCAGAGGAGGAGGCACACGCCGAAGAGGAGGACGACGAAGAGGAGGACGAGGAGGAGGAAGAAGACGAGGCGGAAGATGAACTCAACACTGACTCTAACGATGATTCACCGGCGGAGCCCGACGGGGAAAAGGACGACGACGAGCGTTTCGCTTCCGTTAACCACACTCATACTTCCAAATTGGAAAAGCAAGATACTGACCCATAAATAAACAAAACATTACAAACTAATAAATGAAAAAAAAAAATGGAAAAAAAAGAGAAGAGACTGTAGGAACTACAGAGAAACCCTGTGTACAATGAATAGGCAAAAAAGAAAGTGGCCTCATTCAGAGACTTCCAACGACAAAAACATAAACACAGCAGCAGCGTGAAGAAAATGATGGCTCATCATGATGTTTACAAAATGACCAACATTATTAATTCAATTATGCATTAAAAAAAATATAAATGAAGACACGGAGAGTTAGCCCCCCCCGTTTTACACGCCGGGCCAGCAATGTAAAGCATTTTACAACACATCAGTCTTTTTGTGTGTGCGTGCATGTTTGACTTTAATTTATTTTTATTCTTTTTTTTTTTTTTTTCACATTTTTGTGTGTGGGAAAAAAAAAACTTTCGAAAAACAAAAAACAAATCTCTATATAACTATATAATGTAAGTGTGTGTGTGTGTGTGTGTGTGTGAATGATGATACAAAAGGAAATTGCTGGCACGGGTGACGAGCTGCTGCGCCGTGGACACAGAAAAAAGGGAAGCAGGACGTGTCTATACATTTGATCATTTGTTTCTGTTTTATTATTATTATTATTATTATTATTATTATTAGACACTGACAAAAAGGGGTTAAATTATGTTTGTTCCCCTTTTTTTGTGTATTTTTTGTTCTCATATGGACAGTTGAATGACTGTTTTGTCAGTCTCCGCTGCAGTCAGGCTTCAACAGTTCTCTATTATTTGCTAGAAAACGTTCAACTAACTCCAAGAGAAACTTGTTCTTTGAACCCCCACTGTGGAGGAATCCAGTTTGTGCGTGAACAGTGCACTTTTATATTAGCTGACCATAAAATAAATGATGATGATAGATAACTTGTGAGTATATTTAACAATATTTTTGTTACCATTTGCATCTTTGCATTAAAGTGTTTTGTTGTGTTGTCACTCAGAAGCATATTGGTGAGTAAGTAGGGGAGGTTGATAACGACTGTGGAGGGAGGGAAGGGGTTAATTGACCGGTCACTCGAATGCAGCAGGTCGCACGGCGGAGGAAGCATCATGGGGTGTGTTATATGTTGAAAATGTACAGATTGAAAAGTGTCCTCACGTTTTGCTTTCCTTCGGCTGTGGTTGAGCTCCTGTTGTAACGGTTTTTATTTAATATTTATGTGACCTTCCAATGAAAATACTTTTAGGGTGTTATTGCACTTTTTAGGTTCATTTTTACCATCTGAAAACGAAAGAAAAAGAAGAAGAAGAAGAAGAAGAAAAAACAATATATATATAAATATATTGTTTAACAGGGAATTTGCTTTAAAGATGTTGTTTTAACTCACTTTTTTGCTTTTAATGCACAAATAGATGTTAGTGTGACGACAAACTGTTCTTCTGTGGTTTATTTAAAGACTGGTTTTTATTTTTTGCTTCTTCTGTGATTGGACAGTTTGAAATAATACAAAAAGAAAAGAAAAAAAAAGAAATCGTGTGACGCCAGGTAAAGGGCAAAAACACTAACATGAACTGTGAGATTTAAATGAATTCATAAGAAGTTCACAACGATGTTCACTTACTGTAATACTAAATTATAAAAAAAAATAATTGTCAAACCATGCTGTGTTTTTTTTTTTTTTTTTTTTGAGCGAACATGTACGACTGAGGAGTGGATACACTGAATTATCTCCTGAGCTTGGCATTGGAAATAAATGATCATATTATAGGGAATAAAGATGTGTGCCGTTGATTTTCCTCCAGATACTGTTTTGAGAACGAAATTTAAAATAAAAATGGGTTGTACAGTATTTTCCTC
>JBBPBX010003373.1:46321-59958 GCA_038048925.1 Garcialebias charrua
GCGGAGGCATTTTAAATACATCACAACCTTCCTCAAACCAACATTTAGACGCCTCACGCTGCAAACAGAGCTCTGTTTTATGTTGCTCAATGTTAGGAGGGCAAATAATTATTATTATATTGCATTTTTTATTTTCATTTTTTTTGCCTTGAGGCATGTTATCGCTCTCTCTCCCTCATGTCACCCAGAGGCTGGCGCGCTGATTGGGTTTGTCTCTTCGGCTACAGCTGTTACTGTCCTTCCTTCTTCTCCTCTTTGTGATGGTTTTTTTTATTTATTTATAAAAAAAAAAGAATAAAGTGGGTAAAGGCATCACCATCTGTCAGCCAGCTGGTACTCTGTATGTAATTTACTAGTGGGGGGGTGGGGAATAAAGACAAAAATTGTATTACTTAAAAACCAGACGGAAGTGACCTGCAAATCCTGGGCTGCTCTCGGAACGACAGAGCATTTCACTTCTTTAATGACCAGAGTAAAACGAAGAACATAAAATAGCAATGTGGAAATAAATAAAGATCTATTTCATCTGCTTCAAAAGTGAAAGATGCCAGCCAACCGAAAAGCAGCAGATAAACAGAGCAACGTCTCGGACTGTGAGATGTACTGCAGCACTATTTGAACTAAAAGCCCTCCGCCATCTGCAGCTTGGTTCCATTTATTGGAGTTTATCTAAAAAAAAAAAAAAAGCACATTGAATTTAAAAACAAATCTTTTGAATCCCTTCTCATCTACACAAGTCAAACTTGGTGGTCATCTTTAGTTCTTTTCATTTCAATGTCTGATGGAAAGATTAGACTTTTCACTCACTGAGAAACAAAACATGCAGAGTCACTTGTGGGTTTTTTTTTTGTTCTTTTATAATAACTTGTGCTTTTTCCCCCATTCACAAAAAAAAAAGAGCTTTCATATAGTACATATTGTGAGCACCAAGTGTACGGGTGGCAGCCAACACTTCCACACACAGTTGATGTGCCAGGAACAGGTTGTGTGAGTAGGTGCAGAGGCAACAGTTGAGGCTGGGAACATACACGACAGGTGTGCACTGCACATGTGGTCACATGATGCCTATAAGGCAGATTAGAATCCAAACAGATGAAGCGCTGCTTAATGGCAGCTTTTATTAGGTTCACAAAGCATGGAGGGGGCGGCGGGAGGGGGGAGACAGAGGAAAAGCAGGTGGCTGGGTCTGTGCACTCCTAGATGAAGACAGATATTGTTCGGCACAGCCTGAAGAGGGTCGCCGCTGTGGAAGGATTTATGGAGATTTGCCTGCTGTGGACCCACACCCTGCTTGTTCCTGAGTCCTGCAATAATAGAGCAAGAGCTGGAGGAACTCTGAGAGAGATGTGGGGGCCATGAAACCAGAGAGTGTGGTCGCATAAAATCACAAGGAAACAGTCGCAAGGCCCATGTAAAAGTTCAACCAAACACACAAGTAAGAGCATGTACACAAAGACGTTTGAAATCTATTCATACGCTAACGTTAACCAAGTCCAAAAGCGTTTTTACCAGGAATCGGCCCCAATTTCCTTAATTTTGGGAAACCCGAAATTGGCCAATGCTTACATGAGAAACCAATTTGACAGATTTTTTGTTTTTGTTTTAACAACTATTGTCTAAACTTCATTTATATTTCAGAGCACTATACCTTGTGACCAGTTAAAACAAGTTTGTATTGTTTCTAGAATATTGTTCAAGGGTCTGTTTTTCAACACAATAAGACTGAAATTGGAAGGCGCATTGTGACCTCATATATAACATCTAACAGTGTTGCTTATAAAACAAAATCGGTATCGGCCAAAATCGGAATCGACAAGTCAGACTTTGGAGAAATCGGTGATCGGCCAAAAATCTGCAATCGGTGCACCCCTAATTTTTACACTTTTATATAGGTTATGTCTAAGAGTTATGACCAATTAAAGCTGTATAGATTTTAAAGGAATCCAAACTGATTTATTTTTTATTTTTGACCAAGTAGAAAAACTAACAGCTCATCCAAGCAGGGCCAAGAACAACATGAATAGCTGTCATTGTAAAATAATACAAATCTTTATTTAAAAAAAAAATCAGATTAATTTATGTAAATACTGCACTTTTACATGGCCATCAGTTGTACATTAGTTATTTACTGTATATAGAGTTTCATTGACATTTACAAGCACACGTAGCAGCAGCAGCACTTCCATAACTGGTCTCTTTGAGTGCTGGGATTATAAAAGTAGTTTGTTTTTTTTGTACTGGCAATGTGTTCAAGGCAACATGGTGGTGTATTACTTCTGTTGCCAAACGTTTTCACTTCTGACCCACAAAATCAACGCAGCAGACTTCTGATTCCAGCTTTTGCAGGTGAAAGAGTTCAAACATGATTAAAAGTACAATGACCGTGCAAAAACTGAAAACTATGAACCAGTTATGAACAGGAGAACTCCTGGGGTATCGTGTAAGTATAGGCAGGGTGATTAGTGAACGAGAGCAGCTGGGAAGATGGTAATGATCTGAGCTGAGGGGAAACAATGTCCACAAAAATACAAAATCCATCCATCCATTATCTTTACCCGCTTCTTCCTCTTTGGGTCGTGGGGGTTGCTGGTGCCCACGTCCATCAGACACTGTGCGAGAGACGGGGACAACTGGACAGGTCTCCAGTCCATCACAGGGACACATAGAGACAGCCATTCACTCTCAATTTAGAGTTAGCAATCAGTCTAACATGCATGTTTTTGCTCTGTGGGAGGAAACTGGAGAACTTGGAGAAAACACATGCACGGAGAGAACATGCAAACTCCACCCAGAAAGGTCCTCTGCTGGGATTTGATTCAATGACCTTCTCGCTGAGAGGCAGCAGCTCTACTGAGCCACCGTGCTGCCTTATACAAAACCCAGTCAAGCTTAATAAACAAAAACTCAGGAATATAAAATAAATGCAAACAGGAAATCTGAACTACATTATAAACACACTACAAAAAACAAATGTACAAAACAACTGTGACTAAATCATTTTCATTTAGTTTCTAAAAACATTTTGAAGATCCTTCACTTGTTGTTTTCCACAGCGGGGTCAATGGGAACCAGCAGAGTAGTAGTTGCCTCATAATTACCAAACGGTTAGCGTCTCAAATCAGCTGTTATTTATTTAAGTTTTGTGGAGTTTGTGTGTTTTCCTTTTACATGTCTGTGTGTTTTCTCTGAACACTCAGGTTGTGTCCATCAGAACAACAGTGTGAATGTTAGGTTTTATCAGTGGTTCTGAATGAACTTCAAGTTTGGGTGCGCATGCTGATTGGCGACATGTCCAGGAGGAACCATGCTTCCTGCCAAGGAATTAAAACACAGAGTGAAGATGTGTTGAAACTCTTTCTTACAGTAAATCATATGCCATTCTTCTTCCCATTCACCAAATTGTTCAACTGTCCTGAACTTAAACGAAAAAGTCCTCAAAATATATCAGGGTCTTTATTATTTTTCTATTCAGCTCCTTCAACATTTACACAAGTGCAGCTGGGAACAACAGTACATTTCATTATAAAACGACAGCTTTGTTGCAGCACATTGTGAACAGTATGGTGTCAGTGGAGCCCTTTATATAAGACAAAATACTCTGAGGATATGACAACTGTATCCTATAAGAACTTCACAGCCGACAGATTCAGACAATGAGATGGTCTCAGCTGCAGCAGGTCAGGTTTAAATCATCTATTGTGAATGTACCAGAGAAAGTTTTTAAACTGCATAAGAGAAACATTTTGCATAAAACACATGATCTATAGCTTATCTTTGTTGTAAGAGATTGCCGATGGGCTTCACTGATATACAAAGCACTGAGTATGTATAACATGTCTGCACCACTCATCTGCTTCGCTGGCCCATTACTGTTCTTTTTTATTCTCTTTTGAATAAGATGTGCCCCTCATCTCTTTCAGCACCCTGCCCCCGTTAGACCTCTCTTTAAATCCCGTGCCCTTTGCAATAGATGTTCATTGATCTATTTTTGCATGTGTATGAGCTTATTTTGGAACGACCACATGATCTATAGCTTATCTTTGTTGTAAGAGATTGCCGATGGGCTTCACTGATATACAAAGCACTGAGTATGTATAACATGTCTGCACCACTCATCTGCTTCGCTGGCCCATTACTGTTCTTTTTTATTCTCTTTTGAATAAGATGTGCCCCTCATCTCTTTCAGCACCCTGCCCCCGTTAGACCTCTCTTTAAATCCCGTGCCCTTTGCAATAGATGTTCATTGATCTATTTTTGCATGTGTATGAGCTTATTTTGGAACGACCACAGTCACTTTGCAGAAGGAAAAAATAAAACAGGACTGTGAGGAAAAAGCAGCTTTGCCATTGGTAGCAGCTGTTGCTGCTGAGACACCTCAAAGGAAATGGGGAATTGGACACACACTCATCCAATTTACCATTAACAAGACCTTATTGGATGCAGGCCCTTACAAACATGTGGCTTTGCCTTATGTGGCTCCGGTTATGTGTGCTGCTTCCCTCCATGAATATGTGTGTGTGTGACTGGGGCCTGTGATATTATTGGCATCTGTGATTTAGGATCAAAGTGCGATACGTCTTTTCGCTCACCTTCAGTACAGACGAAAACCCAAACATGCTACACTTGCAGCCATCCAACTTGTAAGATGTGTTCTAGAACAAAATAAGAATTTCCGCGTGTGGAAGAATTGCTAATAAAGCCGTCCACAGGAAACTCTGACTTGAGGTCGTTTTCAACATCAATCACTGAAGCCGATCCACAAAAAAATCTGCAAAAGCAAGCTTTCCGTTAGTTTTATATTTTCCACATTTTTACAGCACCACATCAAGAGATCTAGGTTTAAGTCTTGTAAGGTCACAAACCAGCAGTCACATGACCTCATCTTCTTCCATGATTTAGTCTGGTAATGACTGTATCGTCTTGAACATGCTATCCTCTACAAAACGTGCACAGTTGTAACTATAATTATTTTTATGTTAAACGTACATTAACAAGCAGGAGCAATGTTAGGGATGTAGGTGACTGGCCGGGGCGGGGCCCCTGCTGATTGGGGCCCCAGGCAACCGCCTAGTTTGCCTTAATGGTAGATCCGCCCCTGCACAGATCTGCTTCTTTCTGTTTTTAGCACATTTGAATCACCGTCCTGCCAGTACAGCACCTTTTTTTCTGGTCATGTAACATTTTTTAACTTTTTTTTCTCCCATAAACTCAAGTCACATTCTTCTGAGGGTGGCATATCTAAAGATCTTAACCCTTTTAACGCACTTTTGGTCCGGACGTGCAGACAACAAAACATTCTTTCTCACAGTTTTTCACTGGAACATTTAGTTAATAAAAACAATGACTGGTATGTTTTTTTTTTTACTTCAAAAACCAGACAAACTGGTTAAAAACTTGGCCAGTAATCACACTTATGCGAACAAACCATCTGGAAAGTGCTGATCTGATCGTGATGGCGATGACTCAGGGAATCTTTACAGTTATTTTTCGAGAAGCTTCGTTCCTTTTTTGTTTTCCATACCCACACTGATGTCAGGGTCTGTTGGAAGACAAGGCTTCAGCGTTGTGCTTAAAGCAATTTATTCAGAATTAGGGCTTGTGGAAATGTTTTGAACAATGTCACCTGGTGTAAACATTTGTTTAGTTGACAGAATTCATTCATTCATTCAACCTTTATTTAGTCAGGTAAATCTTTTGAACCTCATGGGCTCATTTACGAAAGCGACCTGCTAAAACTAAAGAACAATGAACAGCAGTGATAGAATTTCATTAAACAATAAACAAACAAACAATAAACAATAGAAAACAAAAAGAGAGAAAAAAACAAAAGATTTTTTTTTTTTCTTTTTTTAACAAAGTATCAAAAAACTAGCAAAACATTATAAGGTAGACGTATAAAATCAAAGACAGGAACAAATCTGCATTGGTTTTTGCCAGGATTCCAACAGATTCTGAAAACCATTTAGAGAAGTCAAGGTCGAGAGCTTCAGATCTTTTTGTAAGATATTCCATGAAGCAGGAGCAGAATAGGAGAAGGCCCTTTTTCCAAGTTCAGTCCTCACTGACGGAACACTGCAGGTAATCATGTCCTGAGAGCGCACACTGTAGCTGCACTCACGCAAAGACATGTAGGAGGAGATGTATGAGGGCAGCAGACCAAGAAGTGATTTAAAGATGAAAATGTACCAGTGGAAGAGTCTGCGTGAGGTTAATGATGTCCAGTTAACCAGTGAATACAGGGTGCAGTGGTGGGTACGATAATCACAACCAGTTATGAATCTTAGTGCACCATGATAGACAACATCCAACATCCGCAGGGTGCTTGTAGGAGCATTCATGTAGAGAATGTCACCGTAATCAATGGAGGGAAGGAAAGTCACAGATACAAGGCGTTTCCTAACATTCAGTGTTAGACATGATCTGTTTCTGAAAAAGAAACCCAGTTTAACTTTCAGTTTCTTCACTAGGTTTTCCACGTGGAGTTTAAAAGAGAGATGTGAATCGATCAGGATACCCAGATATTTATAGGAATCAACAAACTCAATAGGGACACCATTTGAAGATAAAATCAGAGGAGGATCTGCTGGAACCGCCTTCCTATTTGAAAAAAACATCCCTTTTGTTTTATCAGCATTTAGGACAAGTTTGAGACGGAACAAATCTGACTGGATGATGTCAAAAGCGGATTGTAGTAACTGGAAAGCCTTAGCTACTGTTTTAGCTCGGCAATAAACAACTGTATCATCAGCATAGAAATGTAAGGATGCATCAGGGATGCAGTGACCTACATTAGCTATGTAGATTGTAAAGAGAGTTGGTCCTAAAACTGAGCCTTGTGGTACACCATTTTTAACTGTTAAATAGCTGGAAGAAGCACCGTTATGTTGAACACATTGCCTCCGATTGGAAAGATAGTTAGAAAACCAACCGATGGTGTGATCATATGGCTAGTATGGCATATAGAATGGCTAGTCAAATCAAGGCTGCCTTTTTAAAACAACTCCATTGGTGCGGATGCTATTTCATTCCCCATGAATTGCTATCAGCTTTGCGTAACATGATTATTTATATGTTCTATGGTTGTTAGCAAGTGCAGTGGTAGCAGCTAGCTGTAGCACTTCCAGTAGAGACTGGTGCATTCCTGAAAAAATATAATAATTCCACCAGAAGAACAGCGTGAATAGCATTTGCATAAGCTACTATATGGATTTTTGAGAACCATTTAAAAATGAATCTGAATTGTCTCATGAAGTGGTCTTTAAAAATAATAATAATAATTTGCAACAACTTTATTAGGCTTTATCAAAGAGGGACATGCACATTAATCAAGATGGATTAACAATTAGGAATTTTACTGTATATAACAATTTCTGATATTCAAAGTGTATTTTTCCTCATAAATGAGTAGTAAGCCTTCATTTTAGACTTTGTATCAAATACTTAACTCCTCTTGTATGCGTCGATCGCATGTGATGTAACACATCGAGGCACTTTGTCGCTAACCACTAGGCACGCACTTAACTGCAGACACTGTTGGGTAAGTTTTACTGTCGAGGATGTTTTTTAATTTTATGTAAATAGCAATGGTTGTTTTACATTGCATTACAGATGTTCCAACTGGGTAGACGTTTTAGCAAATGGCAGTTTTCAAAAATCAGGAAACGTGAAGGACCTCACGCGAGTCTGGCTTGGAAACACCAACCACAAAGATCAGCCTTTGAAAACATCAAGAATCAGTTCCCAACACTTTATTCCAGTAAACAAAACTAAACAAAACAAAAAATCTATCCAACAAAGTTGTCAGGTCCTCTGGATGGTTTCTTGTAACGTGTTGCCCTTCATCCAAAGGACTTCATCAGTCCGAGGAGCCACAACAAACAGTCCCTCAAGCAGCACACTCACATAATGAGCCAACCAGTTTGATGTTGATAAGATGGTTTCTGGCGATAATTAAAAAAAAAAAAAATCTATATTGATCATTTTGTTAAACAATTGAGTATAACTGTATGTGCTGGAACTACTCTGTTCATGCGTTAGAAAGTCTCTAGCTCTCTGTTGTAGCTTATCACATACAGCTCAGCTATGCTATGTGCTAAACCTCCACTTTAAACACTCACTCTGCACGCATATACAGTATACTTATTTTGTAAATTTGAGCATTAGTTGCATTGGCACACCTCAAAATATCATCAGAATTGTCCTAGTCTTCAATGTTAATGTGTTCCTGGCATCACAATGGCTTATGGTTAGCACTGTCGCCTCACAGTGAGAACGCCCTGGGTTCTAGGGGCTTGGGGTCATTTTGTGAGGGGGTTGCATGTTAATATTTTTCCAAATATTTGAGCCTTTATTTAACCAGGTAGCTCTCAGTTCGGACATCCTTCACAAAGCCGTTAAAACACTGATCACATGCATCCATGGATTTGAGGCAGTGAAACTCCTTCGTTGTGTAGGCACTCATCGTCTTCACTAAACAATTAACTACGTCATAATACGAGATAGGAGGCAACTTGTCTGCGTCGTCTGGCATGTTCTCTTTCTCTACGTCATACGGGTCAATCCCAACAGCAGTGACTTTCTGGACATATCCTTCTCTTGCACATTGACCAAGGGTATGACTACACTTCGTTTCGGTTTGTCTTAAAGCCATCTTGATCATCGTCGTCTAGCACTTGTCCACTACAAGGCAGAAAAGTAGCATTGCGCACTTCCGGTTGAGACGTGTGGAAACTATATTGAAATGTAGATGGATAAAGCTACTATATTTTGACTTGAAAAAAGGTAAAGCACAGAGGTCTGTGTTCATGTAGAAAAAGTTCTGCTAGTTACAGGTAACCTTTTTACAGAAGAGCCAGCATGCACCACAGCTGAAGAGGAACACATTCCTCATTAATACAGGTAGTCCTCGACTTACGACAGAGATCCGTTCCTACGCGGCGGCGTAAACCGAATTTCGACGTAAGTCGGAACATACGTACATACTGCACCATATACGTACAGTACTGTATTCCCAAGCACTTAGTCTATCCTAACACAGTACCCTACATAATTATCAAAAAAACACATACATTTGGGAGCCATAATGAAGGGAAAAAAGAGTTAATTTCCTACTGGGATGCTGTGGTGAAGCCTCCTCCGTCCCTCCTCCGTATTCTCTATTGCATTTACGTCGTAAAGCCGCAGTCCATAAAACAGCTACTTTTCCACAGCTGCTGCCCGTTTCTGCCGGTCCAGCTTGGTCCAACAAGTTTTGTTTTGTTTTTTGAATGTCCAGAGGACCAGACTTAGCTTTTTTAGAGAGTACAGGGCAGTTTTTCTCCACCGCTACGGTTACAACGTAAAACCGGAAACTGCGTAACTCGGCTTTTCAAAATAAAATTTCAAAATATATTTGTTTAATTATTCTTTTTTTTTAATGGGAGATGCGTCGTAACCGCAAAAGGTTGTAACTCGAGACCGTCGTAAGTCAAGGACTACCTGTACACCTATAGAAGTCCCTACTTTTAAGGTAAAATATCTGCTGTGAAAGAAGGCGTATAATGTCTTCGACACTTGAGAAATGAACAACGTGTTTAAAACGAGATATTGTAACTACACAGTGCTTTTGGGTTAACACATTTTCACAAAACGGAGCAAGGTTCGAGATGTTATTGGTAAACGCGCAGCTGTCACCAAACAAACACGACCAGAACCAAGTGGGACGACTAGCACCGAGGCCGTTTGAACAGCGTGTGAAAAACGAGCCTCTTCTCAACAGAGCTCCATAAATGTTTACCACGAAATACCAAACATTGTGTTCTATTTGTTTTACTTTGCCTCGAGTTGTCCTTTTGCTTGAGATTAGTCATCTCGAGAGTTAAACACAACGCTGCCAGCAGGACAAACAACCAGTAGCAGACGGCACCCAGAAAGAAGCGCAAGGAACGGTTGATTCAGGCTGGCTCGTAGCCACATGGCAATTATCTCTCAAGTAGTTTGCTTCAGCAATGGACCGAACTTCTATACATTTGAGTGAGCATGTTTAATCATGACTTATGTTTGTTTCAAAATGAGAGAGCTTACAGCAAAAAGTCAGACGGACCATCTTTCTCTCTCAGAAGCCAGAGTAATTCTCATCCCACTCCAGTTGCCACAGCGCAGCACCACTAACTGCAGACTGAGGCCTGCTGCTGCCGCTTTCTTGGCAAACCCAGAAGTTCTTAAGTGCTAAGCTGTAAATTTGCTTAATTTGACATGAGTCCGAGGGGAACGAGATCATTTTCTTTCAGGGGGGAAAAAAGCCTGGCATATTGGCTGACAATAAGCCAAAATGGTCCAACATGGTGTTTCTGCTGCGCGCCGACGGCTGGAACACAGAACAGACAGCGTTCAACAGAGCTGTAAAACCGTTTGACGCTGGCACTGGCGCCGCGTGACTCATTTTTATGTTAATAATGTGAAAGCCTTTCAACTGTAATTTGCAGGGAGGAAAATGATGATGAAGCAGCCCAAAGTGGCTTGTCTGTTTGCACATACAAGAGCGTTTGAATTTACCAAGCGCACACAACGCACCTGCATCAATCTGGCGCATTTAAACTTCTTATTGCGTTGAGCTTCAGTCACAGGAAGACACTGCAAAAACCTGCGACTGCGTGTAGCATTTTTTGACCTGTAGTTTACTACAGGTCAAGCATTAGTGTTATGTGCTTTTTGTCACTCACTAATCAGCATCTATCAGTGATTTTTTTTGTTTAGGAAAGACAATTCTTATCTTATTAAGCTGCAGTTGCTGTGCAAATCTTTTCTTCTTTCATAACTTTAATGTGACTTATAGAAGTTGGTCTTCATGATGATTAGCACTGTTACCTTGTAGCAAAGAGCTCCAGGGTTTTACTGCAGTGTGGCGTGTACATGTTCTCCATGTATTGTACATGACACAGTTTCAGCACGTTCAGATTTACCGCTGAAGTCCAAAAACATGCATGGTAGAATATTATTATTATAACGGGGAAGTGAAAATGAGTTTCCTCAGTAGGGAATAGCTGGACTCTCCCTTAGAGATAGAATGAGAAGTTCCGTTATTATTATATATCTCCTCCTGCATGTGCCTTCATCAGTGCAGCTACAGCGTGCACTCTCAGGACATAATTACTTGCAGTGTACCCTCAGTGCGGGCTAAACTCAGCAAAAAAAGGACCTTCTTACTCCGCTCCTGTAACCTGGACAGCTTGCAAAAAGATCTGAAGTTGTTGGCTGACCTCCCTTCAGGGATTTTAAACGACTTCATGGTAAAAATCAAAGCAGAAATGTTCCTATTTTTAGTTTTTTTACACTTTTATACTGTAGCTGTTTTTATATAATTTCTTTTTACTTTTCATTTTATGATTGTCTATTGTTGTCTGTACCTCATTTGCATTCTAAATTAGTCTAACCTGTATAATTAAAGGTTGAATGAATCAGACACTGGACATGTAGAAATAGGTTTTGATAAGGTTTTCAAAAATAAAGCTCTCGTGAAAAAAAAAAAAAAAAGTTCCGTTATTCAGGAGAGACTCAGAGTAGAACCGCTGCTCCTCCACGTGGAGAGGAGCCAGTTGAGGTAGTTAGGGCATCTGGTAAAAATGATTCCTGGGCGCCACCCTAGGGATCGCTGCAGACAAATACGTAAAGCATATCTGGAGGGCCACATATGATTGGATGATTAAAAAACAAGGCATATCTAGAGGGCCACATCTACTTGGATGATAAGAAAAAAGGCGTATCTGGAGGGCCACATATGATTGGACGATAAGAAAAAAGGCGTATCTGGAGGGCCAAGTATGATTGGACGATAAGAAAAAAGGCGTATCTGGAGGGCCAAGTATGATTGGACGATAAGAAAAAAGGCGTATCTGGAGGGCCACATATGATTGGACGATAAGAAAAAAGGAGTATCTAGAGGGCCACATATGATTGGACGATAAGAAAAAAGGCGTATCTGGAGGGCCAAGTATGATTGGACGATAAGAAAAAAGGCGTATCTGGAGGGCCAAGTATGATTGGACGATAAGAAAAAAGGCGTATCTGGAGGGCCACATATGATTGGACGATAAGAAAAAAGGCGTATCTGGAGGGCCACATATGATTGGATGATAAGAAAAAAAGAGTATCTAGAAGGCCACATATGATTGGACGATAAGAAAAAAGGCGTATCTAGAGGGCCACATATGGTTGGACGATAAGAAAAAAGGCGTATCTAGAGGGCCACCGGCCACATATGATTGGACGATAAGAAAAAAGGCTTATCCGGAGGGCCACAGTTGATTGGACGATAACAAAAAAGGCATATCACGAGGGCCACATATGATTGGACGATAAGAAAAAAGGCATATCTAGAGGGCCACATATGATTGGACAATAAGAAAAAAGGCATATCTGGAGGGCCACATTTGATTGGATGAAAAAACAAGGCGTTATTGGCAGGTTGTGTTAACCACAGACTTATTATGTCTGGTGTTAACTGGTTCGACATTAGCGGCATCCGTTCAACGCTGGCGGCATCTCCATAACTTCTCTTTCTGCCTCTCTTAACACGGAACTTCCGGTTACATTTCAAAATAAGAGCTACATAAATGGGCAGTGCTAAATTTTTGTTTTTTTAATACCTAGCCATTATATTAAAAAACAAAATCCGTTTTGGTTGAATATTGTGAAAATAGTTACAATTGATTCATAAATAAAGAAAAATAAAGTGACCAAAAATAATAATGATACTTAAACTGGCCTTAGGACAAAGGATGTTTCCTTAAACTTCACGTTTTCTTGTTCAACATTTTAAAGCAGTCACTGCAGATGACTGATGGTCAATTTCTGTAAGATTTCTGCAACTGGAGCAGGTATTTCTCTTACTGGTCAACTTCCTCAGCTGTCTCAGATTTTAAGGATACTGTACATCCTACACCATGTTCCCTTATCAGTCATGTCACTCGGTGCAACATAATTGCTATGGGAAATTGCGCCCCCGCGCAGACCCGGCTGCAGAAACAATTCAATGGGGGGGGGCATTCTATTTTTTCAAGGGGGCATATTTTTTTCAACATTGTATTTGCTTCAAGTTGAACAGCGGCTCTGTGACCACTCCTGGAACTCGACCATTCCTTTGTTAGGTCTAATGATCCTTTTTTCAAACAGACAACTTTTACTCAAATGTGTTTACTGCAGTTAAAATGACACATTGGTTTTACTTTGTGTTAAATAAAAACTTTCAAAGGTATATTCATTCCTTATTATTCTTATTTTGCTTAATGACATTTAACTCTGCATGTCATCCCTGAAATTCTGACACACAGAATCACAAGTCCAAGTGTGAACTGTGTCACAGAGTAAACACAATAAAAACATGTATTATCTGCAGTATTGTTCATTAAAATGGCTCAACACTATTAATGTATTACAGAACATATACATTTGATATTGTAGGCCATTGCACTAGTTAATACTTTCAGCAAGTGATTTTACTTTAATACTTTAAGTATTTTTAAAAGCAAGTACTTATTTACTTTTACTTAAGTAAAAACATTAATATATGGTACTTCTACTTTTACTAGAGTACATTTTGTCTGTTTATTTGTACTTTTACTTAAGTACAGTGTTTGAGTACTTTCTCCACCACAGCACAC